>ML109216.1:0-75773 GCA_003697995.1 Taxidea taxus jeffersonii
GCTGTGTGTGCCTGTGCATACTACAAAGACAAATCATATATAGGAAACATGCCACCAGAGGGAAATTTTGAGGAAGAAATGAAGTAGTTAAACGAGGACAACAGAATTAAATGCAAAGATCCCCTCCCCAAGTCCTACTTTCCTCTGTCCTGATTCACCATGGTGAAAAATAACATATTCCAGGTACTTGTTTAATTGCTTTCACAGGTTCCATCTATTTTTGAGAAATAGGAGCTCTTTAGAACTTTGAACTAATTTTTTAAAAAATTTTCTTTAAAAAATGAAGATTTTGGGGGTGTTTGCCACTGACAAATCACAAAGTATAGCAACCAGTAACTTTTCATTATCATGGTTTGGACACTAAATAAGGCAGATGGAGCACAATGTATATGAAGAAAAATGTAAGAGGAAACCGAAGTCAATCAAGATAATCCTCCCTTGAATCAGCCTAGAAGTCACTGGAGTTAAACAGGTGTAGCCCAAGGATGCTTTTTATTGATAGAGAGGTGTTGACTTCTCACTTCCTTCTGAGTCCAAAGGAAAAGGAGTTGTGAAATATTTGCCTTCAAAAAATTCTCTCCAGCTGTTTTAACATAAAGACTCTGTAAAAGGCTTGCATTTCTCCTGAATTGGGGACTAGAGCTTAAATTCCTCATGTTACTCCTTTTAAATAAGCACATACTACTTCCCAAATACTGAAAATAACTTGTCATGTCTTGTTTTTAATATTTTATTTATTTATTTGAGAGACAGAGACAGCAAGAGAGAACATGAGTGGGAAGGAGGGCGAGAAGCAGACTCCCCGCTAAGCAGGGAACCCGACTCGGGCCTTGATCCCAGGACCCTGGGATCATGACCTGAGCCGAAGGCAGATGCTTAACTCACTGAGCCACCCAGGTGCCCCTTGTCATGTCTTTTTATTCAGAAATTACACTTGCAGAGATGATGGTGTAAGAATTTAAAAATAACTATTTAATTAAGAAGAGCGTGTGTGAGATCTTCACACCTGGAGGAACTTTGGTAAAAGATGAAGGAAATCTGCATTACATATAAAATGAATGGTTGATTCCAAGAAATAGACTACTAGAATTAAACAGAACTACTAGAACACAGGTTCTAAATAAACTCAAGTGAAGAAATACCTATGTTTATGCATGTTGTAACAAGACATGGTACCTCCTCCTCTCCCTGTCCTGCCCCAGGTTAGAGGACTAAAGTAAACTTTAATTTGATCATCATCTAAATGAGAAGGTGAAAACTAAACCATCTGTAGAAAACTCCCCATCTCTAAACTCGAGTTGTAAAAGGCCATTAACGTATTCCACTGAAGGATGTGGAAAAAAGTGGATTTACATTATGGTAAATAGAAACACTGGATTTCCAGCCTCTCTCTGGCAGATTTTTCCACCAGAAAGCCCATATGGCTCAACTTTTAATTACTTTGGCTAATGCTATATGTAGTAATGCTGTGGTGAATACTTAAGTGTTTCATTTCTGGTTTCCATGGCAACATGACATCAGATTGCAGACAGCTGGCTCCACAGTTTTAAACCATAACAAATTGACCAAGCCAAGGCACAAAACTATGGCCGCTTTAAAGAGATAGTACACTGTTTGCCTGCCAGGGTGCTGAAGCAGGAACCTATGGGGCCCACTTGGCAGGCGAAGGAGGGTGGAGCCTCCTTCCTTCTCAGCTTCTTTTGGAACATGTGCGTCCTTGACACATCTGCAATGTTCTAATAGGAAAGACATGGAGCCAGCGTGGAGAACTTTTCAAAACGCAGCTACATTAAGGACCATCAGGAAAAAGGAGCACAATTAATAGCATCTGTAGATAGCAAATGAAAAGCATTGCCTCACTCTCAAGCCTGTCCACTGCAGGTCGGTAACAGATAATTCACTGGACCCAGTTAAAAAAAAAAAAAAAAACCCAACAAAAAATATTCCTTGCAACTATGACGCTCCATGACAAAAGCTTTCCAAAAGCCACAGAGCATGGTCCTGCAGGCACAGGAGCACTGTCCCATAATAGAAGTTAAACTGAACTTGCAAAGTGCAACCAAAACCCTTTCGGGGACTGCTCGAGACCACGCTGGGCACAGGATAATGTACAACTTTGTCTTTTGCAGAAATACACTCAACTTGCTTCCCCAGCTCCAAACACCCAGCACACTGTCCCAATTAAGAGCCAAACTAAGTCTGGGTATGCCCCTGCAGCCACACACATAACACTATGAGATATTTAAGTATTCCTGAACCCATCCTGAAACTGGAAACGAATTTGCTTATGAAATTCACACAACGGCTCCTGGTTAACCGGGTGCATAACCAGACACAGATGCTTCCACTTCCCAGATCTGCACTGTCAGTGAAAGGAAGCTTAAGGGAAGGAAAGGAAGCCGATCGATCATGCAAGTCTGTCTGCAGTCAAGCCCTCCACACTGAAAGCCTCCACGGTTGACAGCTGAGCTCCAACCACGTACACTCAATCTCTTGAGAGTCGTTTCATTCTCGAAAGAATATTCACTCCTCTCCCCACAACGCTACATCTTCGTCTTGGGTGAGCATGCTAGGAAAAGAGTGCTCAGGGTTACACAGCAGGGAAGGAGAGAAGGACCCATCTCCAAGAATGTGTATAGAAAAGAGGAAAGCCAGAGGCAGGAGCACCCGAAAAGCCTCTCCCTGCAGTGACAGCAAGTGCGTTTCCCCCTCGAGGGGAACACAGCCGGCTGACTTACCGGCTTCGGCATGGAGCAGGCGTGCGGGGGACGCGGAGCTCGGCACCCCCGCCCCCTCCCCGCGGACAGCGGCTTCACCGTGGCTCCGTCAGCTCTGTAATCTCAGAGTGAGTGTGAGGCACTCCTCAAACATGTTCCTTTGGAGTTACATGATCGGACAGGCTCCACCAGCACAGATTAGTATCCGAAGGAGGGAAAAGGGAAGACACTGGATTCAATTAGCTGCTTTCTGCCTGCCGCCTGATTCCCCGCTTCCCTGCTAACTGCATAACTTGTAAGAAAGGCATAAGTCATCGGCTCTAAGCAAATCTCCTATTCACCACCAGGAAAAAAGGGAGTGTTGTACGTGGCAAACAATCCCTGTTTTCACTGACGAAGGCTCCCTGACCTCCCGCTGGCCTCCAGTTCCTTAATTACTGTCTATGGAATTCCAGAGAGAGAGAGAGAGAGAGAAAGAATGCGGGAATCTGAGCGAATCCGGGACAAGGACGAACCCTCACAAGTGACAGAACTTAAAAAAGATCTCTATCGCAGATATTCTTCCAAACACCCCCTGAAGGGAGTAGTCTCGATTGAAAATAGACACCTTCCAATGGCTATTTTTGACACTGCTGAATTAAAACTTGTGATTTTGGTTTTCTCCTGGAATTGTCACTCTCCCCACTCCTTTTTTTTTTTTTCTATTTTAACTACTCAAGTAAATGCAGGATATTGCCTGTCCAGTGATGCTTCTAAAACTGTCTTACCAAATCGTTTCAATGATCACCTCAGATTAGCTGAGTTCTCTTACATTCTAGAAATGTGTGCACAGGGACTGGGTCACAAGATGATCATTTCACTTTCTCAGGGGTGTCTGGGAAGCCACAGGCACATGCTCTTACTGAAACAGAATGTCACCTAACAAGACAGGACTGAAAACCTGTATGAAGTCTCCAAGGCACGGGGTGCAAGTCCTGTCAGGATTTCAGGAGTAAAGTCACTCAGTCGGGTGAGTCACGTGTTCCTACTGGGCGACCTGAGCTGCCCAGTCCTAGGTGCCTCTCAACTTGTGTGGGCATTTATTTATGTATGATGCCAAGTTGCCTCTCTTCGTAGGACACAACACACACACATTTTTACCAGGCAGAGGTCCCAGGCTGTGCCACAGAGCACCTGCCATCCCCTTTTCCTAGGCCCTTCTGGCATCTCTCACTCTTCAGCAAGAACTGCATGAATTCCCCTCTCCCCCAATTTTCTTTCTTCCCCAGAAGTGTCTCCGGCAGCCCCTAATAGACTTTTCTATTATTTCTCTCCACAAGGGTGTGCTACATCTTCCCTATGCTGCCTATTCTGCCAATCCGCTCCCCTACACCTTCTCTGGTTTCATATACACTCCCTTCGCCCCTGCCTTCTGGGGGCCCACACGTGCCCCAAATGGTGGCAGGTGCTTTTCTGACATTAATCTTCCAACAACCCTATTTACTGCATGCTCATACTTTCTAGGCACCGTGTTAGTATTGACACATTTGACCTAATTTCACAGACAGTAAATGGCAGACACAGAATGTGACACTTCATGGTTTTGCTCCCAGATCCCCCAACCTACATGGGCACTTTCTTCACCCAAGACCGCCAACTACAGTGGACGCGACATTACTCTTAGAGTTCCTTAAAACTGTCAGCAGAAGTCCTTGGTTGAATTTCCTGGTTACTTGATCCAAATGAAGAAAACATATTATGCCCCAATGGGAGTGGGGTAAAAGGAAGCGGAAAGCCAAAAGCCTTTGGAGCTGGAACAACCTGGGTTTCAATTTCCAAGTCCTTCAGTGAATCACTTCACTTCTATGGGTCTTGGTAGTCCTCTATGCAAATTTCATCTGGTAACATTAATCTTGAAGCATTGTTTTAAAAATTGTGTCTGTACAGTCAAGTAGAACTCAGTAAGTGCTTATTACAGCTGTAGTCTATTACTGATGGGAATTCAAACAAGACCTACTTTACTTCTTAGAAACTGCTGTTCTAGGTGTTGTGTACATAGCAAAAGCAAAGAAAAGATGAAAGCTAATGATAGGGCCAACATCTGAGGCTGGGTCTGAACAGGTTATTTATTTCTTAAAGGGTTTATTTAATTATTTGACAGAGCGAGAGAGGGAGAGAGGGCACAAGTAGGGGGAGCAGCAGAGGCAGAGGGAGAAGCAGACTTCCGGCTGAGCAGGGAGCTGAATGGAGGACTCGATCCCAGGACACTGAGATCATAACCTGAGCCGAAGGAAGAGGCTTAACCGACTGAGCCACCCAGGCACCCCGAACAGATTGTTTACATGCAGAGAAGACTGTGAGCAGAATTAGGAGCCAGAACTCTGGAATCTGGCACAGCCAGACTCAGGTCCCTTTTATGCTACTTGTGAACTGTGTGTGTCTTAATTTCTCTAATTTATAAAACAGGGAGTGATAAGCCTCCCAGAACTCTTGAGAAGGTAAAAAGAGACCTTGAATTTGAGGCCTAAAGCCTGGTGGGCAATGGTGTCAGTGCGAGATGCACGAGAAGCCAGGCACCGACTGCCCCGGGTTCTCCGAGGAGCTTGGGGGAGAGACCCCTCCCTCCAAGCCCATCATTCCCAGCCCCATCTGTGGTATCTGAGTAAACTCTGGGATACTTAAAGGACTAGGCTGGGCCAGGTGACCCTGAGAAGCCTCCTGGTGGAGGGCAGTTGGAAACCAGGGAATACACTTTATGAAGAAAGGGCATCGCTGGTCTTGTTCACTGGGTAGTGGGCTTGAACTTAACACACAAGAAGTGTGCACATTTGTGGAGGACAGGTTTGAGCATCTGACGGCTACTATAAGAAACTGTTGGTTAGGTCCTCAGAGTAAAGTCTAAATGCCTTATTGTGGAGAGTAGGACTTTGCATGGTTAGAATCCTGTCCTGATTTCTGGTTTCTGTGTGTGTATCTACGCAGATACTACATGGAAAGGCCTCTTGGAGCATCTGTTTCTCATCCTTTGACCTCCTCAGAGCATCTTCAAATACTCTTTCTTTCTCATTTGCCTGCACACCTTTGCATTGGTGGATGCCTTTTTTGGGAACATCCCTGCCCATCCTATCTACTCTTCTAGCTCCTACGCATCCTTCAACATTCAGTCCATGTGTCACATCCCCAGGAAAGCCCTCCTGGCCTTCCTCTTCATCTTCCTTATGCTGTGTGGTTGCAGGGCACACACAGTCATAGGACTCGACCCAGAATATGGTCATCCCTGTATGACTCAGTCCTTCACTAAACTTCATGAAGATAATGGGCACTGGGCTATTCGTTTCTGAGACTGTATTTCAGTAACGTTTATTTCTGGTTATATGTGATATACTTTTAATTAGAAAATGTGGAAAATGCAGATATGAAGAAGAAAAAGAAATCACCTACACCCTCTCACACTCAGATAGAAAAGATCAGTTGGTTAAGCATCTGCTTTCAGCTCTAGTCATGACCTCAGGGTGCTGGGATCGAGTTCCGCATCAGGCTCCTTGCTCAGTGGGGAGCCTGCTTCTCCCTTGGCCTGCTGCTCCTTCTGCTTGTGCTGTCCCTCTCTGACAAATAAATAAAATCTTAAAAAAAAAAATAGTTGTATTTTGGCCTATTTCCCCCTGCTTTTCTCATACACACAAACACATGTGCATGTGTGCACCCCCCACTAGACACCCTTAGGTTTCTATATCTGTTTTGTGTTGTGTTTACAAAAAAGGATGACTCTGTGATCTTTAGCTGCTCCACCTCCCACACTCACAGTCACTATCTGGGTCCCCAGAGCCGGCCTCACATGAACACACAGTACGGAGAAACAAGTGCCTATTGAGAGCCATGATCCTCTTTGAGCTGCACCACTGCCTCTAAAGGTTCCTCTTGTAGATAAACCCTGGAGCTCTCAATGGATACTGTTCAAACTGTTTTAAAAATCTGCTTTTTCTATTAATACATTTTGAGCATTTTCTCATGTCAACAAACGTCCAACAAATAAAATACAAAATAGTCACGATTCATTAGTATTCACAGAAGCAAGCCATGATCTTCTTAATGCCCTGAATCAATGGACATTGGCATGTTTCCAGTTTTGCAATATCATAAACAACACTCCAATGAAGAGTCTGTTGTAAAATTTCTAACACATCTAACACATTCTTCTTTTTAGAAAAAAAAAGATTATGGAATTTCTGCGTAAAAAATGCACATAGCTTTAAATCCTTTAATATATATATGAACACTTTTCGCAGGAGAAACATTGTACACTATATTATTTTTAAACCTCACAAGTAGTATAAAAAGAGTGGTCCAGGGGCGCCTGGGTGGCTCAGGTCATGATCTCAAGGTCTTGAGATCAAGCCCCGTGTCTGGCTCCTCACTCAGCTGGGAGTCTGCTTGAGATTCTCTCCCTCTCCCTCTGCTCTCCCCCAAACTTTTGTGTGCATGCTAAATAAATAAATAAATAAATAAATAAAATCTTACGAGGAAAAAAAGTGCCCATTCCTCACACAATGGCCAAAACTGAGCATTACAATATTCTTTTACACTGAGACAATTAAAATAGGACCTGGGTTTGTGATAAATAGATATTTCCCGGTTGAAATCAATGGACTGCCGCATCCATTCCAGGTGTAAGGAAGAGCAAGGAACTAAAATAGGAGTGAGCCAACTCTACCTGGGCCTGCAAAGATTCTAATCTAGATGCCTGGGGGCAGAGAGAGCCCCCAGAGATATGATGAGCATGAGGAGCCGGGACAGATGCAGAAGAAGAACAAAGAGGCACAGACATTCAGAAGTGGGAGAACTCACCTTTGGCTGGGGAAACTGAGGCATGCTTCACTAAGGGGAGGGGCACCTCCATGGGTGTGGGGGGCATTTCTGGGTTCCTCCAGGATACCAGAAGGCCAGTGTTTAGATGGCCCTGAGGCTCACTTCTTTGTTCCTCTGACCTTAGATGCCTTCCTTTTTGGATAGGCAGAGAGATCCTACCCCGGGGGCTACTGCCGCCCTGCTAAGCAGCATGTGACACGAATCAGCAGCAGCTTTCCGACCCTCCTCCTCTCCAAGCTTGATTTCATCATCTCTCCAACATGCCTCATCAGCCTCTGCTGGTCCAAGAAGTGATGCCTTCAAGGTCACTCCCTACCTTGGGGGCAGCACACTGGTTCTGGCTAGAGGACGTTCCAGACCAGCACCGAGGACTGTCATCCATGACCAGCCCGTGGCAGGGGTCTTTCAGGCCCAGCCATCAGTTTAATGTGTTTTCTTCATGTTTACAAAAAAAATTAGTCTCACTCGCCAAAGAAGTCAGAATTACATTTTGAAGTGTTTATGAGTTGTCAGAGTAACTACAGACAATATGAAACACATTGTGGGTTTTTTTTTTTTAATTTCACAAAGGAATCAGGGAAGGACTCATCTGTTTAGTAAGAAATATTTTGCTCATTAACTGGTGACATCATTGCCCTCTGAAATTAGGAGATTTTGTCAGCATATGGACAAAACGAGGAGATTCCATTCTTCTCCCAGAGGTGCAGTATAATACTGAAATAATCTCTCTGGCAGTTTCAAAATTAACTAGTTGTCGCCAGATTTGAAGAAAGAAGAGGAAGAGGGGAATATAATTATATGATATTTTATTTGTAAAAGTATGTGAGAATTTGAGGTAATAATATGGTCCCCCAGGGGCAAAGGCTTGTCAGCACTTAATTCATTTAAGAAACTGTTTAAAGAACTAAAAACCAAAGGAATAGCAAATGGCTGCTACATTCCACAGTAAGTTCTATTCTTTTCCTTAAACTCCTGAACTTTGCATTTTTAAAAAATCAGCCCCAAATAAAGTTGGTGATTTCCCCACAGGAGGAGGGAAGAAAACAGGACTCTAGGACACATAACTAAGCATCCCAGACTGGGATGACAGGTCAGCCCCGCCATCCCGATTCTTCAAGTTGCCATGGAGCAGAGAGAATGTTTTTCCTTCTCCTCAAAGGGGTTGACGGGGTTGAGAAACATACATGGTGGAAAGAGAAGTGAATCCTCCCTTTACTCTGTAAATGTCTGGAAGATTTTTCTGCCAGAGGTTTTATCACCCTGCCCATAGGCCAGAGAACCCCACTGCTCACATAAATTAGCTGAGTTAAGGTAACAAAGACATGATGGGAAGCACTCAGGAGCTCTCCAGGTCCCTCTGTTAAGAGTGGGCTAGTATTACCCAAAGCCACTCTGTGGTGCCAAGCACAGTGAAGACCTAAGCACAACACCAAACCCACTCATTCTCGAGTGCATTCAGTTCTCACAGAGCCTGTGCCATGGAAAAAGGATGATTCAGAACAGAACTGCCAAATAGGGCAATTACATATGTGTTTGAGGCTCTAGTTTCTGGAGCGGATAGAAGTTTTCATCCCCAAAGTGGTAAGTGTCCTAAGGGACTGGGTGGTGTTTGCAAAGTCACATTACTTTCATGGCATCTGAGACTGACTCATGGATCAGGCACGACGACTTCTTGGACAGGGCTGCCAAACAACCTGGTCCAGGCATATGATGGTGGAAAATTATAGAAAATTGGTAGGAAATAGAGAAAACTGCCTACATAGCAATGGAGGGGAGGTACAGACACCAAGTTCAATCCCTCAACCAAATCTTAGGCCACAGATCAGCACAATTGTCTCTTGAAGCCACGGGCCGACAGGCCAATTTTACCTCGTAGGGTCATGAGCTATGATCTTAACAGAATTACCCTTATGTCTGTTAGAACAAATAATAAGCAAACTTATTCGATTGAATTGCTTCAATAAGCAAATTTACTTCCAAATTGAAGAAATCGAGGCTGGATCCTTAGAATAGAATCATTCAGAGCTGGAAATGTTGTTTGTGGTCCTCTCCTTGGCTATCAGGTCATGATAATTGCTGAAAACCAGACTACAGAATATCCTTCCCACAACAAACAAAATAAGCAACAGCTTCCAAAAAGCAAAATTACTAAAAACTAGAAAAATATTCCACCAAGAGCACCCAAACAAGGAAATGTATATAATCTAATATATTAAGCTTGAAAACTTCATGGCAGGGCTCCTGGGTGGCTTAGAGGGTTAATCGTCTTCCTTTGGCTCAGCTCATGATCCCAGGGTCTTGGGATCGAGTTCTGTATTGGGCCCCTTGCTCAGCAGGGAACCTCCTTCTCCCTCTGCCTGCTGCTCCCCCTGCTTGTGTTCTCTCTCTCTCTCTCTCTAATAAACAAATAAAGTCTTAAAAATAAAATAAAATTTCATGGTTGAGGGAGGAAACAAATTTCTGAAGACCTAAAGAAAAGGCCTCACTACTCTAAAAGCCATATTGGTAGGAATCTTGAAAATTATTCCATGGAATTTCAAATCTCGAAGGAATTTAAACTCTGTCGCTCTCCTTTTTTAAAATTTTTTGATCTAGAACCAATGGAAATTGCTACAGGGGACTAATGAGTGAAAGGATGGAAAGTTAGTAGTATGGCTGATGTGAAATAAAGCCTCTTAGAAATTCACTAGAATGGCGGGGGGAGAAGAAATTCACCAGAATTGGAAAAATGAATTAAAGGCAGACTATATGTGGCCTACCTATTTCCCCACACCAAATGGCATGAACTGTGGTGCAGCACATTTAACACAATCTTGGGAGAGAGATGGCGGGGTCCAGCTATGCTAGCAAAGACCACACTCCCCCTCAGGGAGGTATCCCTATGTCTTGGGCCATTACATCAGGCTATAGCAACAACAAACATAAATGGGCCACAAAACAAAGCCCTCAACTGTAGCCTGGAAGAAGGAAAATAATCTCTTGTCAGACAGCATGACAAACAGGTCAAAAAGTGATCCTCATTATATCAGCACGTGCAGAAAATCTGACCTGAGCTAGCCGGGTATGATCAAGGTGAAAGGAAATGTATGATGATCATTCAAACTTATGAGCCGGGATAAAAAAAGAGAGAGAAAAAGCATGGGAGAACACAAAGATCCTATCTTTTGATCCCATCTCTCTGTCAGATGAAAATACAACTCAAGGAGCAGGAAGAAATTCCTAACAGTTACTTTATGCTATAAAATAATTTAATAAGAACACGAAGTCAGTTAAGGAGACTTCAAAGACAAGATAAAAAACATTAATGATATTAATTTAAAAAAATTGCAGTCAGAAGAAAAGAGAGGAACCAAACAACCTATTGCAGAACCAATTTGTAAGTAAGAAGGAACAAAGAACTGGGATCTACACCCTAGAGGTCCAAGTACCGATACAGAGAAAAGCTGTATCATTTAAATCCGTCTCCTCCTATGGTCCAGGTTCTAAGATTTCCCCAGCTCTTCAGAGAAGCTCAAGCCCTGCTGCTATCCCTACCTGACACATGCTTCTCTCTATTCTCTGTTGAGCTCTCACTTGGCTTCAGCTGTGTTCTCTGGGAAGGCTTCCCACACTTTCCTCACTAGCGCTTAATGGACTTTGTGTGTATACTTAATACACTAGGTAGAAATACTCCAATTAAATCCTCATTGGTGCTGTCTCCTTGTCTGTCTGTTCCTGTCAAATACAAATCCCTGTGTATAGGGCCTGGCATGTAGTAGGGACTCAGTAATGTTTGCGCAACGAATGAGTAAAAGAATGCTCACGGCGGTGTTCTTTCACCTACACTCTGGGTCAAAGTGCAGGTAAGAACTCCTTTTAGGAACTAATTACACAATGCTATCAGCATTATACCAGTAATGGTACATTCGGTAAGGGATGACAGAAGGTATGTGGTACAAAGGGAGAGGAACAAGGGACAAGAAGAAGAGAATCAAGGAATGTTTCGACAGACATTATTCTGTCAAAAGAATTTGAATTAGAATTTGGTTGTATCAAAATATTGCTTTCCAAAAGAGTGTCATTGTCTGATGACTGGCTATAGGGCTTAGAGTTTTAATTTTTTTTGGATTTATTTATTATCTTAAGAGAGAGTGAGCAGGGGGAGAGGCAGAGGAAGAAGGATAGAGAGACTCCTCAAGCACATTCCCCACTGAGCAGGAAGCCTGACCTGGGGCTCCATCCCAGGATCCCAAGATCATGACCTCAGTCAAAAATCAAAATTTGGGGGCACCTGGGTGGCTCAGTGGGTTAAGCCTCTGCCTTTGGCTCAGGTCACGATCTCAGGGTCCTGGGATCGAGCCCGGCATCGGGCTCTCTGCTCAACAGGGAGCCTGCTTCCCCCCCCCCCCGCCCACCTGCCTCTCTGCCTACTTGTGATCTCTCTGTCAAATAAACAAACAAAATTAAAAAAAAATCAAAATTTGGACACTTATCCCAGTCCAGGGTGGACTGGGCCACCTAGGTGCCCCATGAGTTTTGATAAAACAGGTAACTAGTAACTTAAGATTCAAATGGACTTGAACAAAATGATAGGCAGCCTATGACCTCCATCAGTTGGCTTGGGCTACAGGTGGCCCTCGGTCCAGGTCCTACTCTCGAACCACAGTGAGGGCCGGGATCTTTCTAAACCATCCATTATATAAGATGTGACACTAGGGCAAACGATTCAAGGAGGAATTAACATGTGATAAACCTCATTTAATAAGTGATGGACATCCTCTCTTACCCCAATCTCTGGGAGGTTACTTCCGAAAGCAAAACAAAAACTGGTGTTGCAAATCCAAATGCCAATCCTTAACCCAGATTCCACTACAAATATATTCACTTTGATATGATCAGCGAGCAGGGGAAATGTGGTACATCCTGTCTGGTATTCATGTATTGGGTTGGACAAATCTGCCATTTTTATATGCCAAAATCTAGTAATTCCAGTTTCACCTGACTCAACCGAATAAAAGAAACAACACACCAGAATGTATCCAAAAGCAACCTTAAAATTTTTAAATGTTAAAAATAGGTTCTCTCATTTATGCAGTACCTGGCTATTTTGTCACTATTTTATTTTTATTCACGGGGCCCCTGATACCTTTCAGCGGCCTCGACTCTCTGTAACCTGATACCTTTCAGCAGCCTCGACTCTCTGTAACCTTATAGACCGATGAAGAGAGAGATGTGTCAGGTCAGTCCGCCGGGTACAAAGAGCCAACAAAGAGCCACATCCACAGTGGCTTCTGGGCAGCCACGAGCGAGCTCTCCATCATGACCAGCGAGAAGTCCACACCCACACGCTCAGCGAGTCCCCCTCACAGCACGGCCAGGCCCTAGGTAATTTCCCTACAATTAACTGCTTATTCTTCCCAAGTGCTAATCTCAAAGCACAACATGATCACTGAAATCATATCGCACCCAGCCCTACACCCACTTACAGAATAACACCTTCTGAAACAGAAGACGGACTGATTGTGTGTTTGTAAAAGCAGAGCTGAGTAAACACATGCTGGCTGCATGCAGCTTGTTCTTGCAGCTCTAGCCGATTGCTGTAATACCTGGGCATTTGCGAGCATGTTAATGACACAGCCAAAAAAATGGCACTTTCATGGGAACTCAAGTATTTTAAGAGTAACAGTTAACGGAAAGGTAAAAGATCTAAACATAAAGTAACAGAAACTGGCATTCATTGGGTATTTACTTGGTGCCGTTTAATTCTTGCAACACCTGTTCGGGGTAGATATACTTGTCCCTGCCTTTCCAGATGAGAAAACACAGGCACAAATTGATGAGACAACTTTCCCACAGAGGCAGCGCTAATGGTGGGGTGGGGGGTGGGGAGCGGGTAGAGCCGGACCTGAACCCAAAGGCTGCGTCCCAGTTAACCGGCCCCTCCCCTCAGCACGCTGGACAAGGACAAGTGCCCAGCTTTCCGGAGGGCAGAGCCTGCTTCCGGGCTAACTTTGTTTAGAGAGGATGATCTTCAGGCGCTCCCAGAAAATATACGCCTCAAACTTTGGCCTCCATCCCAGGGAGAAGGCTGGGGACGAGAGGGTGGTGTGGAATTAATGACAAAGAGTCATCTAAACAACGGTTCTCGGTCAGCTTACATGCAGTTGGGGCAAAATTCATCTTTCTCAAGAGACTTCATTATGCGTTGTGTTCCAGTGGTCTGATTTTTTGTCTCCTGGACTCACCACAAGCTGCAGGTCTCAAGAATCATCTCTTTTACCCTTCTAAAGGGAATTTTAATATGTCCCTGTTTTATTTGCACTTTTGTTTCAAAAGCACTTTTGTTGAAATGAAGAGTCGTATTTCTTCCTGCACCTTCCCACCCAGCCAAATAAAAAAGAAATTTACAGAAAGTACCTATAAAAGTCTGAATAATCATCTGAAGACTTCAAGTATTCATTAAAAGACCAGAATCAATAAAAGTTATTTTTAACATAGTTAAGATTTAGAAAGACTTAGAAGAGCAGTTGTTATTCTGGCACTATGTCATAGAAAGAATTGCTGACATCTGTCCCAGGGACGCAGGGTATACGTGGCCTCTGGCAAATCACCAACGGCCATATTTCTCTTTCTTCTGGTCAAACTACAAGTCAAACGAGTAAAGCTCTTCGGTTTAAGAAATAAGGAGCTGAAGCACATATCCACCCATCCCGTATTCCAGCCCAGCTAATACAACCATTAAAGCTTCAACGAGCAGAACCATCTTCTAGCCACAAATCAAAAGTTACCTTGCCAAGTAGAATTCTATTAAGCTGAAACCCATACATGAAGAGTCATGGAAAAAAAAATCCCTAGGAAAAGAAATACAAAGAAAAAAACATAAACACCATTAAAAGCAAACACTTTAGGGGCATCTGGGGTGGCTCAGTTGGTTGGGTGTCCGACTCTTGATTTTGGTTCAGGTCATGATCTCAGGGTCATGAGACTGAGCTCTGTGATGGGAGCCTTCACTCTCCTCCTCCCGCTGTCCTTCCTCCAACTTCCTCTCCCCGCCAAAAACAAAAAAACACAGTTTATCCAGAAATATAAGTTATTTAGTTATTTTTATTGCTTGAAATCTACCCTGTCTTAAATTTCCTTGTTAAAAACCAGTATAGCAGAGACACTATAAGGAAGTCAACCATTTTCACAGACAACCTTTACTGTATCTATAATGCCAACTCTCACTCTGTAGTATAGTGAATCTTCACACAATTTATGCATCCAAAAATATTCACCCAGAGTGAGCAAAATATGGAAATCATATTTTTCATAATTGCTAGGAGTATCTATAGGTAGGAAAAACTTTTATAAATTCATCATGTGTTATCATTAAAAAAAAAGTCTGCTTATGGGGTCAGATTTCCACAATGAGGAAGCTAATGGTATTGATTTACATTCTAACACTAACACCTCTACAATATAAAACTTCTATAAATTTTAACCTATATACCTTGTCTAGAAGTCCACCCTAGTAAATGAAACATATTCAAAATAAACACATTAAGATAGCCAATCTAAAAAAAAAATCTGATTCAACCCATAATAGCAGACTCTTAAGAGCATCAATATATGGATGCCCCTTGAATGAGAAGGACAGGTCAATCTGTCCATGAAGGCGCACCCCATGTGCACAGGCTAGGCTCTCCCACTACATTCTGTGTTAGGTGATTAAACTGTGACCTTTGCTTTGGCCATAATAGAAATCAAGCCATTCACCACAAGAACCATTAAAAAAGTAACTTTGGGGGCACCTGGGTGGCTCTATCGGTTAAGCATCTGACTTCAGCTCAGGTGATGGTCTCAGGGTCCTGGGATCGAGCCCCATGTCGGGCTCCCTGCTCAGCAGGGAGTCTGCTTCTCCCTTTTCCTTTGTCCCTTCCCCTGGCTTGTGCTCTCTCTCAATATTTAAAAAAAAAAAAAAAAAAAGTAACTTTGTGGAATGCCCTCCTGGCTTTCTGCACATTATCTTTTAGGAAGGTCTAGTGTAGACTAAGGCTGTGGCAGCTTCTCCTTTCGAAATACCAAACCTGCAGCCTCTGACTTTCGGGCAATGGCTGTAAGTAAAAGCAGGTGAAAGGACTCTGAAAAGCTAACTAAAACCTAAGTAAAAGCTAAGGTACAAGTTTACAGTTTATAATTTTAGGAAGCCCCAAAAAGACTTAATTAACCGTCTTGCATTATGTGAACCAAAACATCTCATCACATGGGGATATTTTAGTTGAGACCTTGAAAGTCCTCAGACAAGGGAACACTTAAAATAGTATTTTGTTAGAAGTGGAAGTGAGCACTTGATGTGTCTTTGTTGCCCAAACTCTGGGACACAGTTCAACCCATGGCTCTCCTGTGCCTCAACCGCAGTTAGTGGCAGAATATATTCAGAGCTGGCTGCAAGGAAAGGCCATGAAGAGACGCACAGGTGGACGAAAGGTGCTGCTGTGCCTCAGTTAGAACGTTAGACCGTCCTTGCACAAATACTTCCCGACTAAATTTCCCCAAATGTAGAAGATCAATTATAAAACGATGGCTTGTGTTACAAAATAACTCCCTTCACGGAACATTTCACCATAGTTGCTTCATCCTGGTGAGGAGCTCCAGTACAGACACAGAATTCCAATTTTTTCTGGAACACATTTTGTATCAAGTGAAACAAACAGACGGGACCAAAATAAATGTCTACAATGGACTCCTGCCTTTTTATCCTTGTTGTTGCTTTAATTTCTCTTTAACATCATATATTTTTTAAAATAACTTAAATCGGGGCACCTGGGTGGCTCAGTGGGTTAAAGCCTCTGCCTTCGGCTTAGGTCATGCTCCCAGGTCCTGGGATCGAGCCCCACATCGGGCTCTCTGCTCACCTGGAAGCCTGCTTCCTCCTCTCTCTCTGCCCACCTCTCTGCCTGCTTGTGATCTCTGTCAAATAAATAAATAAGATCTTAAAAAAAATTATCCTCTTCTAAAAAAAACAAACTTAAATTGCATCATAATTAAACAATTTACAGTTTAACATTTTTTGAAAGACGTTTCACTGCAAGCCTTTTTAATATCTGAGAACCAAATACAGATCACCAACTTTTACCTACCAATTTGGTAGAAATATCAAGATTATGATTTACAAAAATGTACTCCTTGAGTATAAATCTCTAAACCCTTGGAGGACGGACAGCATTTCATTAAGTTTTCTTAACGAGAAGGTAAACTGAGCCTCAAGGCACAAAAGTTGAAAACTGAAAAGGAGAACTCTCACAACCTCCCCCTGCAGGAGGCAAAGGAAAACAAAATTTATCAAACTAAAATGAAAACTATTAAAACGTATGTCCAGATATTTAGAAGGAATCAAGTGAAGGACTCAAACCAGAAACTCTTTTTACAAACTCTAACACTCACAACAGAAGTTTGTTATTAATGAGAAACAGCACAGAACACATTCTCCTCTGGCAAGGAGAGAGCTATTTTTCACTTCCCCTGGTAACTATCTTTAGTACTTTACATTCTTGGAAACCAGGAATGTGAATATGGATTTATTGTGAAGCAACACGCCATGATCTAATGTCAGTTATGGGGGTGGGAGTCTATGAAATCAGTGCAAATGAAATCCTAAAGCACGACAGGCATCAATATAGGCATTGAGTCTCGTGACAAAGGGCTTGTGATCCCTGAAACTTTCATGGCCTGGACATTCCCAGCTCCAGCCAGTGGGCTATTTACATCTCAGTCTAGAAGAGAATCAATAGGCAACTGAAAAGCCCGGGCTCTTGCACAAAAGATAATCAAAGTGTCTAACCCACGGCGGCTGGAGGAGGACACAGCGGGAATTATCTGAAATTAATTACTCTGCTATCAGGCGAATGTAGCATAATTGAGAAGGAACATCTTGGCTGGAGTTTCTTGCTGAGTCTCCATAAAAACACAGGACGGGCCGTGGGGTAGGGTAAGGGGGTGAGAGTTACATACATTGCAATCAAGTTCGAGCAAACTTCAGTGCCAACGGCGGTCAGCTGTAGGAATGCGCAGCGTGACTGGAAATGGGTGCGGCTGTGTGCGCGAAGCCAGCTAGCAAAATACGCAGCGTAAATAATATCGCTTCAGCAAACTCCACGGCCGAACGGCCTGTCTTCACCTACATCTCTCAGCAAAAAGTCACTCCGGCGCTTCTGGAAGATTGTACTGGAAGTGGAGGGTGCCAACTAGAACAGGCCGAATTCATTTTTGCATCATCTACGAAGAAACGGTCTGCTGAGAAGCTAATAACGTGAATGTGTCCATGACATCTTAAGTCTGTGTGAGCACATGTGGGGTGATTTTAACCTCTGCGCTACTGGGGAAACTCCGTCAGGGCGGGCAGGGCCCGTCTCTCCTGCTCCTCTACCTTTGTAACCTGACTAGCTACGGCATTAAGCCGGGTATACAGCAAGCACTTTCTAGATGTCTCCTCAATGAACAAAGAAATGCTCAAGGGAATGGATGTCCAACTTTTAAGAAGTACCCACTTTTTTCTGACAATTTCTATCAAGGTGATGGTTCTGATTTACCATCTGAAGGCGGTTAATAACTAAAACCCAATACCTAGTAATGAATGCTTTCTGAACAGCTCATTCAAAACGATTATGGTACTTAATTTATGTTAACTTTTTCTAAACGTGATGAGCCTCTCTCCCTGCTGAGTGTGTGAGGTCTTACCACAGTCCTGTGTTTCTGACTGGATAGTCTTAAAAACCTTCCCTTGACTCGGACGCTATTAATCAGGACAGCATACGGAGAGTGTGACACTGGAGGACCCAACGATGGACAGCTGGGTCTTTGTGTTCTCCCTCAGCGGGCTTTCAATAGCATCAGTCCTGAGTTACTATATTTATTCTTCATGCTTCTTTAGGTTCATGATTTACATTTATATTATGCTAGTCTTCAGGACAAGGGGATAAGAGACACGAAAAAGGTACACTGAAATCCATGAACATGGTTCTTTTGATTACCTCATAGTCCCAGCACACAATGCTGGCTAGCACAGGATACATTTATTATTATAAAGGGTAACATCTCAGTCTCTCACACTAAAGCAACGAAGCAGGACTTTCAAATTAACAATCCCCTGGGTTTTTTTCTTTCTTTTTCTTTACTTCCTTTTTTCTTTCTTTCTTTTTTTTTTTTAGCTGAAATGGAAATCCGGTGCTTGACTCAGGAAACCAGGGACAAGGAGGTAGCAGAAAGCTTACATTCACTTCTGACAAGCCATCATCTGTTGCTTAGATGCAAAGAAGTGTGGTGCAGGACATGAAACATGCTCTTCGAGCAGCCAGGGAAGATGAACATTTAAATACAACTTTGTCCACTGAATATTTCTTTTTGAATGTGCCATATGAACTGGACACTGAGTTAGACACTCACTGGAGATACTAAGGGAACACAGTATGCCTTTCTTGCTCAAAGAGCTCACGATTCCCAAGGAGGCTACAATGTGTAGGATGAATTCCTACACTCCAGGATAAAGGTCAGGCTTCATGTACAAAGCTAATTTAACAAGGCACAGGATAGGAAGCAATAAAAAAAACTTAAGAAGGCTAAAGGAAGTCTCAGAAGAGGCAGTTGGACTTTATCTTGAAGGACACATAAAATTTTACCTGGAAAAATCTGGAGGAAGATATTCTCGATGGAGGAAATGGCCTGAATTAAAGTAGAGTGTGTGACAATACGAGGTGTGTTCAGTAACACAGGCAGGGTCCAGTGTGGATGGAGTGGCGGCTATTAGGGGTATGGGGGCGGCAGAGGAGACCAGACATATTGACTAAAGCCAGACAGCAAAGTGTCTCGAGTGTGCCAGAATGTTTGGAATTTATCTTACAGAACTGGAAAACCAGCAGGCTTTTTGAAAACAGGAGCTTGCAAGAAAAGAGGTATGTTCTGGAGCAATGACTACCTGTGCAGAACATGGACAAGAGGAGACCAGAAGCTGAAGACACGGAGGGAGAGTTGCTTCCAGATTTTAAGAAAGAAAGAGCCTAACAAACAAAATGATTACATAATAAATGAAAGAGGGTAACTCCCTCCCTTCTTACTGCCTTCAGTTAGATAATGCCATCACAAGATATCTGCTTGAAACTTGAAACACTTCCCACGATTCCTGTGGAACTCCTAGGAAGCACGTTTAGTCACATTAAAACAGCATGGATAAGGGTGCCTGGGTAAAGTCAGTCAAATGTCTGCCTTTGGCTCAGGTAATGATCCTAGGGTCCAGGCACTGAGCCCCGTGTCTGGCTCCCTGCTCAAGAGGGAGCCTGCTTCTCCCTCTCTCTCTGCTGTTCCTCCTGCTTGTGCTTTCTCTGTCAAATAAATAAATAAAATCTGAAAAAAAAAAACCAACAGGGGTGCTTGGGTGGCTCAGTGGGTTAAAGCCTCTGCCTTCAGCTCAGGTTATGATCCCAGGGTCCTAGGATCGAGCCCCAAATCGGGCTCTCTGCTCAGCGGGGAGGGAGCCTGCTTCCCCCGCCTCTATCTGCCTGCTTCTCTACCTACTTGTGATCTCTGTCTGTCAAATAAATAAATAAATAAATCTTAAAAAAAAAATTCATATGAACTCTCAAGGGACCTGAATGGCTAAAACAATCTGAAAAAGAATCAAGTTAGAGGGCTCACATGTCTTGATTTCAAAACTTACTACAAAGCTACATTAATCAAAACAGTGTAATACCTACAAAGGAAAGACATATAAACCAATGGGATAAAATAAGAGAGCCCAGAAATAAAATCTAGCATATATGGTCAATTAATTTTTGAAAAGGAAGCCAAGACCAGTCAATGAGGAAAGAACGGTCCTTTCAACAAATGGTTCTGGGAAAACTGGGTATCTATCTGCAAAAGAATGAGGTTGGACCTGTATGCTATTATCATATACACACATAAACTTAAAATGGGCCAAAGACCTAAACTTAAGAGCTGAAACTATAAAACTCTGAGAAGAAAACAGGAGAAAATCTTCATGATATTGGATTTGGCAAAGCTTTCTTGGATACGACCAAAAGCACAGGGAACAAAAGCAAAGGGAAATTGGACTTCAAACTTAGAAACCTTTTATGCATCAAAAGATATCAAGAAAGTGAAAAGGTTGGGGCGCCTGGATGGCTCAGTGGACTAAGCCTCTGCCTTCAGCTCAGGTCACGATCTCAGGGCCCTGGGATCAAGCCCTGCATCGGGCTCTCTGCTCAGCAAGGAGCCTGCTTCCTCCCCTCTCTCTCTCTGCCTACTTGTGATCTTTGTCTGTCAAGTGAATAAATAAAATCTTAAAAAAAAAAAAAGTGAAAAGGCAACCCTAAAATTAAAGAAACTATTTATATCATGCACCTGATAAGGGATTAATAGCCAGAATATACAAAGAACTCCTACAACTCAACAACCAACAATAAAACAACCCAATTCAAGAATGAGCAAAGAACTTGGACAGACATTTCTTTAAGGAATATATATCTATATATATATCATTAGTCATTAGAGAAATGCAAATTAAAGTCACAACAAGACATCATTTTATACCCATTAGGATGGCTATTAACAAAAAAGGGGGAAATTACAAGTGTTGGTGAGAAGTAAAAAAAAAAACTAGAACCCTTACATGTTGCTGTCAGAAATGTACAATGACACAGTCATACTGGAAAACTGTATAGTGGCTCCTTTAAAAAGTAAACGTATAATAAACATGTGATCTAGAAATTCTCCTCCTAGATACATACTGAAAAGAACTGAAAGCAAGTACTTGAACAGATATTCATATATTAATGTTCATAGTAGCATTGTTCACAACAGCCAAAAGGTAGAAACACCCAAGTGTCAATCAACAGACAAATGGATAAACAAAATGTGGTATATCCATACAGTAGAGTATTATGTATCTTTAAAAGAAGAATGAAGTTCTGGCATATGCTGCAATGTGGATGAACCTTGAGAACATTATGTTACATGAAATAAACCAGATGCAGAAGGACAAACATTGTATGATTCCACGTACATAAAGGATCCAGAATAGCCAAATCTCATAGAGCTAGAAAGTAGAATGGTGGCTTCCTAAACTTATGGAAGGGGACTTACTGTTTAACAGTTATGGAATTTCTGTTTTGGATGCTGAGAAAGTTCTGGATGTGTATTTTAGTGACAATGGCACAGCAATGTGAATGTGCTTAGTGCCACTGAACTGAATATTAATTGAACATAAAAAGGTTTTTAAGGTTAAATTTTAAGTTACATATAATTTACCACATACAAAATAACAGAATGAATAGCACTATTTTGACTGCAGATAAGTCCATCAAGAAAACTGACTAACACGTCAGAAGAGACCCTTCTTTTCAGATCTGAGTGGGAGCTGGTAGTGGCAGAAGGAAGTTCAAAGGCAGAAGTTGGCTAAAATCTACTTTGTAGTAGAAGTGGTCAAGATACTCAGAGACAGTAAACTTACATTGCAGTTTGACGAGCCATCGAATGTTGGGTAAGAACCGTCTGGCCAGTCGGCAGGGTCCAAGGCCGCTGACTGCCGGTGCTGGGCCTCATATTCCTTGAGCTACAACAAAAGAAAATGAACATTGACATGGCAATAATGGCCAGGGCTGCCTACCAGGCAACAGAGAGAATGCTCTGGGTACTTTCTTCATGCCACTGCTGGGGACTCAGTGCCAGCCAAAGACAAGGTTCCCCAAACTGAGAGGAAGGTGCACACCCTGCCCTGTGATTTTTCATCTACATCAAACTGACAGACACAACAGATTCTTTGTATTCTGTGTTCTAAAAATAACCTTGATTTTCCCTCCAAGACCCTCCAGCCTCAATACTCATCTTTCTCAGTTCAATTGTAAGTTCAAAAACAGAAATTGTCTGTACCTTGGCCTCTGAATTACCTGTCTTTGTCGAAGACACAACGTGGTAGACTATGGGCATTTTGGTGAGACAGAGGCGCAAGCCTGGGACAGATTCTCTAACGTCACTTGCTTTTCTTGTTACTGACTGTTTCAAGTTACCAATTCCTTGTTATCACCTAACAAACATTATGAGCCTTATCGAGGACCCTTGTGGAGGAGAGGAAAATAATGAGCTATCTAGAGTATGTTCCGAGACATCTACAGTTTGGGTTTAGAGACTTCCCTTCTACTTTCTGAAATAGAAAGACAAGTGAAACATTATAGGAAATTAACAAGTTTAAGCCAACAGAAAGGTCTTTTAGAATGGCAAATGTAAGAAGTTCCAGGTGTGCTTTCATAAAACACATAGAAATTTAACTCTGCAACACAAGACAGTTAAGTTACCACTGTATTAAAATTCTATGACAAAGCAGTTTTTAGGTATGAATTTCAGACACTGATGAAATCATGTTCTATAAATCAAGACGCCAAAAAACAGAAACGATCTGACCTAACAGCCCAGGAGAAGGTGTCAGGACTGTTCTCAACCATTGGAGCCACGTGGACGTGGCAAAGCCACCATGCTGATAACATCCCTCTAGGGAAAAGGCAACTTTGCGAAGTATCACTTCTACCATGAAATTCCTTGCTGCACATACTTGTGACAGGAGTTAGACACGGGAAGGCGGACAGTATTGATTAATGGGTAAGCACTTGGCTGCAGAACCAAGTATTAGCTTGGAACGCTGGGGCAAATTACTTAACTCCTTTGTGCCTCAGTTCCTCTATCTGGAAAATGGGGATGACAATAAACTATATCACAGAACTATTACCAGAACCATGTAAGATAAAACAACAAAACTTAGCATCTGTACCAATGCAACAGACTCATGATGAACACAGCCTTGTGGTTCCCGATAAAAGAGAGCTCACAGCTCACGTCAGCTCCAGGGGCTTGAACTTCTGCTATTTGCGAGTAGCACTTTAATCTTTCTAGTACATTAGGGACATGGATATTGCTCTAATCTTTATGGTATATTTAAGTTATGTATTAGAATGGTCTTTCCTTCCACATGTTCTGGTTTCTGAAATGCTACATTCTTCCCGCATGACTGGAAGACACGGTTAGCATTCGTTTTCTCCAAGTCTCTGCCATACTTTCATATTCCACCTAGGCCCAGCTTTGAGAAGTCACTAAATCAGCTTCATCTTTAACTGAAACAAAACAAAGCAAATTCCTAACTAGTCAATCATAACAGATTTGATATTTTTTCTTCTTCTATCTGTCCCTGTCCTTCATCGACTCTGGGGTCTGAGAGAAGCTGGGCTTCCTCAGAGAGAGATTCAAATTCAAACTCTACCCAAATTTACCTTGTTTTTTAATTTTCTAATTTAAAAATGCTATGTTTTCAAGTTGTAAAACAGGATCTCTAAAAAGAATTCTAAGTGCATCTTACAGGGGAAAAACGCAAACTAGTTAGTTACTTTTACAACTACATTTTTACATTCCACTTTGCTCCCAAAGAAGTTTTGACTTAAACATAATTTCATGGAGGAAAGACAATTGATGATTTCATCTGAGAACTTAGATGTTCTGAAGCAAATGTATAGCTTTAACACGACAGAAATTTTAAAGTGTGCATGTGCACGTCTATGTCTGTGTGTGTGTGCACGCACGTGTCTGTCTCAGGAGGAAATACTTCTTTCACATCCTATTCTCTTCAGTCTCATATTTTTCTCATACTTGAAGTCTACGGCATGATTCCTAGAGGGATGGCCATCTTTAGTCAGTTAATACTATTTTAGATACCTTTGAGGATATCCTAAAAGGTTCCCATTTCTACGAGAAAAGAACTTTTTATTATATCTAATCCAAATCCCCTCCAGCTGCAAGTGAAATTCATTTCCTTTTATTTCGTCCTCAGTAGAGGTTAAAACAAAATAAATAAAACACTCTTCAGTACATCCTGAAGATGTGTTGTTTAATAATCCTTCATATACTTGGAGATGGTGATTACGTTCTTCTCTGAGATAAATCCTTACCAATTTTCACCCATGGGACCTATTTTTTTTTTTTTTAAACCACAATCACCTTGTTGTTCTCCTATGGACTCTCTCCATGAGCCCCCCTGGTTGTCCAAATCTCTGTGATTGATGCACAGAAGCTGCTGTGAGGAAAATCATCATATAAACGGGTTCCTGGTTCCTAATCTTGCGCTCTGGTATACCAGATGCCCAGACTCCGTCACACCAGTGTTCCCCAACTCCTCGGTTACTGTGCATGTGGCTCACATTTACACCCTGCTTTAGAGAACTTTCCATGGTTGAGAGGAGATGTTCCCCACAGATGCCTCGAGGGCTGCCGCCTCCTCCTCCCCAATCAGCTTCAAGTCTCTTCTCTTCTGGGAGGACAACTCTACAATGCAATTCACCTTCCAGAGCTCCCCACTCCCTATGGGATCGGGCTCAGGCTAGATTTCTCCTGAAACCACATCTCTGTCCAGCTTTTCCCTCTGGCTCTCCTGCTCCCTTCCCTTACTTAGCGGCAGTCAAGTCAGTGATAAACAAGTACTTAAAAACAAAAGAAATATTTTATTTTATGTTGGACTTTCACACAGGAATGGCCTTATGGAAGCAGACGCACATTTATCAGATGGATAAATACATAATATTTGGAATTAGATCAAGTTAACATGAGTAGTCTTTTGTATTCATAATTATACGTTAGGAAATAGGATTATCAAATCATGGTCACAGATCTCCCTCAATTTCCTAGAGACAGTGCTTCCAGTTAAAATGTCAAAGGACATATTTTTCTACTACATAGCTCCATCACTGCTGAGCACCGTCATACCAAAACAACAGTGTTCTTTTTTAGCCAAAGCTTTATTTATTTATTTATTTATTTATTTTTAATTTGACAGAGAGAGACACAGCGAGAGAGTGAACACAAGCAGGGTAGTGGGAGAGGGAGAAGCAGGCTTCCTGCTGAGCAGGGAGCCGGATGTGGGGCTCGATCCCAGGACCTAGGGATTATGACCTGAGCTGAAGTCAGATGCCTAACGACTGAGCCACCCAGGCGCCCCCTTAGCCAAAGCTTTAAAACTGAGTTTTACGGGGCGCCTGGGTGGCTCAGTGGGTTAAAGCCGCTGCCTTCGGCTCGGGTCGTGATCCCAGCGTCCTGGGATCAAGCCCCGCATCGGGCTCTCTGCTTTGCGGACAGCCTGCTTCCTCCTCTCTCTCTCTGCCTCTCTGCCTACTTGTGATCTCTATCTGTCAGATAAATAAATAAAATCTTTAAAAAAAACAAAACTGAGTTTTACACCACAAAAATCACCCATACAAATGAATACCCAATGGCATCTAGGTATCTCTTGGGCCTCCTAAACCTTGCAGAACTAGCCCAAGATCTAAGTACCCTGAACTTACTTGCCAAGAGCTATGTATGCTCCTAAAAATTGTGTTACATAGAATATGCCAATTACCTAAATCCCCCTGCACAATTTTTCTTAAAGAATAATCTTGACTTCCTCAAAGCACACATACTAAGTATCCATCATAAAACTATTAGAAAATGTTTGATATACCAATAGACTTGATGAAACTACTAGTTAATAAAATATAAAAATCATAAGTTAAGCTGATTTTTCTTTAAAGCTGCTGTCTTTTTCAATTATACACTCAGAGAAAATACAGAAATACAGAAGTGTTTCGTAAAGTTCCTTCTCTTCAAATGTTTTTTTTTTTTTTTTTTTTTTTGCAGCTTATGGTAGTGTTTCACATATTAATTCCTTGTAGCCTTTTTCATTTTGATCTGTTTGTATCAATAACGGGTTTTCAGGTGTGTGAATCATAGCTGTATACTTCCCAGGGGGAAAGTATCCATCAATGAGATCAAATCCACACAAATAAAGCATAATGGACCAAACTATCTTTGGTTGACATTAGACAAAAATCTCCCCAATACAAGAATGTAACTGGGGATACTCTCTGCTCCAAATCGCACAGAGGCAAATTTCTCTTCTGATACTCGGTTGTCCTGTCAGGAGTAAACTTAGATGTTCTGCCCGTGGGTCTTTAAGCATCTGATTGACAGCAGGACAAACATACCTGAAGTCCTGAAGGACATTCTCATCATGGTTATTATAGGAGGTCCAAGTCTTAAGGTTTTGGTTTTTGTTTTTAATATAATCATCAAATAAATTTAGATCCCCGAGCTAGTCATAAAAGCAGCAGATCCTTTCCATAAACTGTTTTCTGCTCTAAATAACATTTTTCATGAAGTGTTTTGTCTCTGGCCAAAGCAGCAGTCCATCCAGGCACTAGTAGCTGAGGCTGTATGCCGCCCTGCCAAGAGCAGGTCAAAAGGCTTCCCCGCTACTTCATCAGCTGTCAAAGGACCCCCATCGCTGTGTGCAGAAGCTAGTAGACTTTAGAAAATGTCATCAGTTTTGTTCTTCAGTCTGTGTTTCTGGATTGCCTTGCAGGAAATATTCTCGACGTCTTGATGAGCTCTGTCCTGAAACTAGGCAGGGCAGCCTGGCAGCCCCTGCAGCCCCTGCCCCACCCCGGGCCCCAGACAGACAAGATGCACTGCTAAGGCCACTACCCAAATCCACACACACCTGTGCCACCTTCTCATCCTGTCAACTTCCGATTTCCTTCCCATATAAATAATGGGCAGCTGTTAAAATCACCAACTCAGAAGGAGCTTCAAACTAATTTTTTTTCTCCCCAACTTTGAAAAGACTCCTTTCTTTTCAGTTATAGAAATGAGCTGCCTAAAAATGACTGTGTGAAGGCCACTTCTCATATTTTCTTCTGCTCCACAAAAACTGGATGAGGTCCACCACATGCTACTCTCTTCCCAAACACATGTAGTCAGATGACTGCAGACATCTTCTGCATCCTGACCTTCACGTTTCCTTCTTAAAAGAGCAGTGCAGTAGCATCTTTTCCTAGAAGGTAAGTGAACATCTGGTCTACCAGGGTAAAATGAAATACAGGTCCATGTGTCTCCCATGTATTTTCTAGGTATTCAGTTGGAAGCCACATTCAAGGAATGGAACTGGAGAGAAAATTCATAGTGGGCTTTTTGCCTTTACTGGCAGCGGGGCTGGGTGGCCAAAGGTGTGGAGGAGTAGGCAGAGTAGGTCGGGGTGAAGGTGGATCTTCATCAAGGACAGGAAGTCACCACCTGCCACCTACTCCATGGCTGGTCCAGCACTACTTTGGTCTGCCAGGGACACTAAGGACCGAGATCACCTCCATTCCTTCAAATTGACAGAGCAAGAGAAGCCAGCAGGTGGGCATCTGGAGGTGGGCTTGGCCTTCAGGCCTCCGACTAAACCCTGTTCATCTCCCACTCCCTTCGAGTGCCTTATTCCCCCCAAGGCTGTCTCAACAATACATAAAACTTTTTTTTTTTAAGATTTTATTTATTTATTTGACAGACAGAGATCACAAGTAGGCAGAGAGGCAGACAGAGACGGAGAGAAAGGGGGAAGCAGGCTCTCCGCAGAGCAGAGAGTCCGATGTGGGGCTCAATCCCAGGACCCCGGGATCATGACCCGAGCCGAAGGCAGAGGCTTTAACCCACTGAGCCACCCAGGCGCCCCAAACTTTTTGTTTTTTAAACTATTGAGGTTTAAAGTCAGGTATAGGAAACTAAACTGAATGTGCTTGTCACGGTTTCAAGGTTTCAAGTCTTTAAGATTCTGCTTAATGGTAAAGCCATAACTCATTCAATAATTCCTTAGTGACTTAAAAGTTTTCATTTGTTTCTAAACCTGCCTAATTTATGACTGTTTATAGAATACCAAACCAACTCCTCTAAGTGGAAACCCAAGATTCCATCAGTCAGTTTGTTGGGCAACAACCAAGCAGGTAATCTCTTACTAACTGCTATCTCTCTATCATAAATGCTACACCAGTACCTGAGGATTAATTAGACTCCTTTCAGTGCTTAATTCAGCTCAGAGCAAAAAATATGACACACTAAACTATAACTAATACCTAGAAATAAATATATTAATACTAATACAATACTTTTCTTAGTAGAAAAAGTAAGCAAAATTTTAAGGTGTGCCTAAAGCTTAACTTTTAAATTATTCAGGATTTAGTTTGTGACAGCATCTTATAGAATGGATGTTTCCAATAGTTGTACTATATTAAGTTTCACTTTGTTTTTTATTTAATATATTTTTTATCATTATTATACTCTTGTCAATCTTTTTATAAGGCTTACGTATTTCATAATGGCATTCAGAGAATCATTTTCCTCATTAAAGTGGTCCAAAGCTCAAAAATATTTGCCATTCATTCATGTTTGCAGTCACTGAATACAGAAATGAAAATTCACAACATGGAATGCTTGTATTAAGTAAATAGAATGGAATTTGGTATTTCATCTGATAACATAGGTACTTGATGACCACCAAAGTATCATCAAAATATTACTTTAAGTAATACACTCCTGTACTTTTGAGGCCCCTGGTTTAGTCCACTAGAGCTGCTATAACAAATTGCCATAAACCGATGGCTTATAAATAACAGAAATTCCTCACAGTTCTGGAGGCTGGGAAGTCCAAGATCAAGGAGCTGGCAGATTTAGTGTGGGGTGAGGATCAGCTTCCTGGTTCACAGACCTCCATTTTCTGGTGTGGGAGCTCTCTGGGGCCTCTTTTGTAAGCTCATTCCATTCACAAGGGCTCCCGCCTTAGAACCTAGGCACCTCCAAAGGCCCTACCTTCAAATAATGCTGCACTGAGCATTAGAATTTAACACATGAATTGGGGCAAGGGGGACACAGTCTACAGAAACTCCCCAAACTCCTCAAACATTTTTCCACATAAGCAGCTCACAAACGTAAACCAAGCCTCCGTACCCTTACCCTCGCAAGTGCTTCCTCAATGGTGATCATCTTCTCCTTGACCATCATCATCAGCTGAATCCGTTCCTCGTCACTCATTGTTATCTCGCTTGCAACATAGCCCACATCTTCTCCTAGAGATTGAAGACAAAAGACAGGAATGGAAAAAAAGGAAGATAAAACAGAATGCTGAGTCCTGAAAGGTCACTGGTCAGGACTAGAGAAGGAGAAAGTTCAGGGGCATTGTCTCACACTGCACGTTACCGCTGAGCGACAGGAGCCATTGGTCTACTTCTGGGGAAGCCCATGAGCCCATCTTACTGAGAAACAGGCTCTGAGAACATAGGGATGTTACCACAGAAACAAATCCTTCAAAATGATTGGAGCCTTTGTGATCGAGGGCCTAGTGGAAGAGTTCTGGAAGAAAGCTGACAGGAAGTCTGGAGTAAGAGGTGGGGCAGAGACCTGGTTTAAAGACCCACCTAGAGCAGACAAGCATTCCAAGGCTCCTTCGGCTGATGGTCCTCTGTGTCCTTCTATTTCAAATATGAACAAGAAGAAAATCTTTGAGAGCAGTGGGAGGGACCCCTTTTTCCTAACATTAAGGTCACAGAGTCAGCTGCAGATTGAGACCTGTGGCCTGTTGAGATCCTAGATTCCTATGAAGCTGTCTGACCACTGTTCTTGAGAGGATAGGCACAAATAAATAAAATCACAAGTAGGGAGCATTTTGGTTCACTGTAAGGAAGCTTATTATAAATGCATATATATGAAAGTCTTGTCAGAGGTGCCTGGGTGGCTCAGTCGTTAAATGTCTGCCTTGGGCTCAGGTCGTGATCCCAGGGTCCCGGGGTCGAGCCCCGCATCAGCACCCCCTGCTCAGTGGGAAATCTGCTTCTCCCTCCCACTCCCCCTGCCTGTGTTCCCTCTCTGTCAAATAAATAAAATCTTAAAAAAAAAATGAAAGTCTCATCATAAATATGTATTCAAACTGTGAGAGGAACTCAATTTCCCACTCAGAACTGAAGGCAGCCAGGAGTGCCTGCGAGGCTCAGTCAGTTAAGCGTCCGACTCTTGATTTTGGCTCAGATCATGATCTCAGGGTCCTGAGACTGAGCCCCACGTCAGGCTCTGCACTGCGTGTGGAGACTGCTTGGGAATCTCTCTCTCTCCCTCCCCCTACCCTTCCTCTAAAAAGGAAACAAAACGAAAACCAAAACTGAAGGCAGCCAGAACTGCTGAGGTGAAGAGAATCCCCCTATAGGACCTTTCGGAAGTGCTTTCCTGCAAAGCAAACAAATTGCCGTTACCTGTAACATACGTGAGCCACGCCAGTCTTTGGTTAGCATGTCAGGAAGGACAGGTCAGTGGAAGCAGGTGGGAATAAACCCACCTTCTAGCTCCTCATCCTTCCCCTGCCCCATCTTTCTCATACAGACTTCACCAGCTTCGATGTCACTAGGATGCTTGGCCACAGCTAATGTGCCCTTGGCGTCGAGGGCCAGTAAGAGAGTCTGGCTGCGGACCCAGAGGAAACCACTGCAGTCAGGGCCAGCCATGGAATTTATGTTCCCCTGTGTTTCCCTATCTCATTTCCATTTTGTCATCAATCAGCCCAGAAAGTTCCAAGTTCTCTTCGCCACTCATCTATTTGTCCGGGAAGAATAACAGTGTGTGCTGGGTTAGGAGACAAGCCTGCTGGTTTGATTCATTTTATTATGTGCGTCACCTTCGAGGGTGGAGGGAAGGCCGGGGAGCTGGGTGGGTTTCTGATAAAAAAACCACATGAGCCAGTTAACTGCCGGTTTCCTCCCTAGATTCCTGCATCCCTTTCTCTCTCTCTCTTTTTCCTTCCTTTCTTTCTAAATAAGACTTCATCAGGATCCAAGGTTTACTGTGAATCGCAAGTGGTCTCGGGTGTGTAGCAGAAGGAAAAACTGGGAACATTGAAGAATCAGCCTTAAACCAGAACAGCCGGAATAACCCGGTGAATGCGGCTGGGGTCCCAGGTGTGTGACTGCATACATGCTGTCCTTGTTCACATGTCTCACTTCCGTGTGTATGAGTACTTGGAGCAGCATTCTGAACAGGGGAGGACACTGTGATTTTGTAAACGCAGTCACTGGTGAGCCACTAAGAACGTTCATCTCAAGATAACCTCATTCGGCTGGGCTGGGATGGAGAAGCAGCTTTGTGTCTGCTTCCCCTCTGAATACGGGGGAAACATAAATTACATAACTGGGCCTCAAAGGGATGACATATTTACTTACTATATAAACAACAACAAAGACAGGGCCAAGAGGAGGGCAGGGCTCCCTCCACAAAGCAGCCTGGGCAAATTCCCATGATGTCAGACCAGGGGACAGAGTTTCCAGGGGCAACAACCCCTCACTGGCCTGCCACAGAAAAGCATCTCCAGTCCAGAAGATTGCAAAGGCCCCAAGTGGCAGGGCCGGGGGATGAGTCCAAAACTAACAAACGTTCTGACTTGCTCAACCCTTTTGGGATAGATCTTGGTAAGTAAAGATCTTCATGAGGTTGGTGTGACCAAGAAAACGAAAGATTTCGTCTTTGCTCTCAGATCTATGAAAAGGAAGACCTGCCAACTCTCCTCATTTTGTTTTCTTTGCTTAAAAAAAAAACAAAACAAAACAACCCCACTGGGATGAAGTCTTAAAAGTCACGAGAGGAAAAAAAAAAGTCACGAGAGGAATGTCGGAAAACTTGGAATCTTTTCGGGCCTAGGCAACAAGTGTTTCTGACTGGCCGCCTCCAGTTAGATTAGTGGGCACAGGCTTTTCAACATTTGGGAGCTAAAAGGACCTACTGTCCGCCAGCTGTGGCACAGTACCTTTTGAAGTCTGTCTCATTATTCCTTTCTGGTTCTTTCGGAAGTTCTGCCAGAAATACTTATTTTTCTTCTTCCAATCTCCTTTTCCTTTAAAAACAAAAGGGGGGTAAAGGCACAATCAATAAATTCATTAATAACAAAAGTAGCCTCTTCTTTATAATTCAAAGCTTATAAGAATACTTTGATTTCACAAGAAGTTTTTCTCTTTCGGTTTATGAAAGACTTGGAAATGCCTAAAAAGTTGTTTAAAGGAAATGCAAATTTCCTAGCAGCTAGTAATAGAGCAGTGGGGTTAAGACAAGAAATAAAGAAACATCAAAAAGGCAGGCAAAACACGCATTCGTGTATTCACTTTGATGTTGTTTAACTAGCATGTCTAATTCTGCCCTGTCTTATCTTGTGGTCGAGTCTCCACAATTATTTCAACGAAACCACAAATGGAACACTTTAAGAAGTGAACTTTGTTTTGTCATTATCCCTGTTGTTGATCTCCCCTTGATTTATTTCTGCTGTTGCAGACTTAATGAAGATGACAGGAGGGTGGTTATGTCCTGGGTGTGCTTGTCTGCCCGTCCTCAGAGCTGGCTCCGGGAGCCCGTGGGGTTGACTTGCACCGTTACTCTGTGGCGTCGAGTTTGCTGGGAGGCAGGGAATGCAGCTACAGGGTAGGCGAGGTGGGGAGAGGGGGCTCCTGCCTCTCTGGCTTTCAGGCCACTTGCTGACCTACTACCTGCAGCTGACCCGGGGTACAATGACAAGAAAAGCAGACTGCCATCCTGCTGTGAGAGCTCCCAACTGAGCTCCCTCCTCCCTCCCGCCCCCAACCCTCACCCCCTGGACTGTTCTTGGGACAGCTGCCCTTGTCTGCAGAGGAAAACCATGTCACTGCCGTGGTTAGACATCTCCAGTGTTTGCTGGGGTTCTGATCATCGCTGATCTACAATGCCTTTTAAAAAGCAAAAGGAAAGGAAAAGAGCAAGTAAAAGAAGAGACTAGCCCTGTGTTTAAAGATGAAATGAAACAGCAGGTCTCACGCACATGGGGCACACGCACAGCAACAGCTTTGTCACTGTCACCACTCGGTGTCCCTGGCTGCTACGCAGCCACTGGAAACGGCCCAGTGGAGAGATGCGCTGCTGGTTTCCAAAGTCTAGACTGGCGGTGCTGGCCAATGTGGCACAGACGCGTGGCAACCCCTGTCCACAGGGCTCCTGGGCTCCATACAGCACCGTGTGGGAACACCAGACGCCCTCATGTAAATGCTGACGGGCCCCGGAGCTCTGGAACGAAGCCCACGCCCACTGTGCAGAGACTTCCTCGGTACCCAGAATCTTGGGGGGGGGAGTGTGAGGGCACCTGCTGCTTCCCAGCTGCAGCAAATACTAGCACAGAAGGCGAGGGCAGGAGGAGGGCCATCGCTCATTCAGCCTTCCTCTCGGGCAATTCGGGATCACAATGTTTTTCTTTTCCTGGAGGATATACTCCCCTCTTCCTCTATTTTAATGTTTCCAAAATGAAGGTGCAAATTGAAAAGTAAATAACAGCTAACATGTACAGAGTACTCACCATGCCCAGGCACCCTGCTCTCTGATGGCTTATCTCACTTAATATGGCAGTAAATAGGATGTATTATTGTTCCCATTTAGTGGATGAGAAAGTGGACGCTTCAGGAAGCAAGTGACTTGCCCAAGGCCCTAACCACTGAGGTCGAAGAGTCCTGATTCAAACCCAGATCAAAACCTGATCTGAGCACTTATGCTCCTCATCACAACGACCTTGCCAGACTGGCTCTGACCCAACCGAAAAGATGTTATTAAATCAAGAGTGGGTTTTATAATCAAGGAAATATAAAATATTTAACACTTTAATTGTGTATAGTCTTTGATTCAAAAGTTCCAAATCAAAGGATTTATCCTAAGGACATGATTAGGGATAGGCTCAAGGATTTTTAGGATAGAATCAATTCTCTGAGAGCAAAAATTAGAGACAACTTAAATGTCCATCAAACAAGAGATGGTTGATTTAAACTGTGGCCCATCCCATATGATGGAATTTACAGACTTCAAAATTTTACCATAAAGAATATTTAATCAATGTGGGAAAATGCTCAGGATGTTATTCAACTGAATGGAATTCAATTGAAAGAAATTATAAAATAACATGCAGGGTATGATCCCAATTATGTTTAAAAGAAAACATACAGGCAGGGGTAAAGAGAGGAAAGAGATGTATCAAAATCTTAACAGTGTTTCTTCCTGGGTGCATTCTTTGTGGTTTTTGTTGTGTTCACCGTTTCTGTGTTCTATGAATTATTAAAATAATTTAAGTTGTTAAACCAAGAAAAGGAATACTGACCTACAGAGCTGTCTTCTGAGTTCGACTTAGGAAGAGTGTTCCTAGAAAAGAAAAATATGTCTGATTACGAGGGAGGCTTACCTTTGTGCGAAGACCGAAAACCCTCCCAACTCGGCCGCCCCGGCATCATCACCACCTAGACGAGCCAGGGAGATTCTGATACAGTATTTACCGCTAGCCTTATCTAGCCAGCTGCTGCCTTTCTAGAAACACACTTAGGAACCATTTGTCAACATTTACTGCAGACTCACTCCAGGGTAAGACCTCTATTAAATGAAGGGAATGGATTTCACTAGACAATCACCCGATGATCCACTTCTGTGAACTATTAGCCACGCGTTAAGTTACTGCCACTGAGAAGTCTCCTGTGTAAGTGGGACAGAGAAAGCAGATAGTAGTAAAAATAGAGGCCCAGCACCGCAAGTGCCAGCCGCTCAGGCCAGCGGTGAGTACGGTGGTCAGCCGCAGGAGAAAGGTGGGCCATCAGACGCCCCACACAGAGAGAGGAGAAGGCAGCTGATGATTGACTGGCAGGCAGGCTATCTGCCTTGCTAGATCCTCCTCTGTTCGAAGAGAAGCCAGGAAATCTGCTTTAAAAAACAAACAAACAAAAACAAAAAAGCAGCACCACATTTTTAAGGGATGGCAAATAATTCCATGTTTTTAAAAATGAGTCCAAGTTCATCAGCATGTGTCTGGACACGAAAGATGGCCCACACGCCCCTACTGTGGCTGCCAGCCTGCGACAAATACAGACAGATCTGAATAACTTGAAACACGAACCCAACCCAAAACCAATTACTTGTTTCTCCAGAACACACATAGACAGATACCAACTTAAATTAGGAAGGAAAGAAACCAAAGTAAGTTCAAACAGGTTCTCTCCTCAACGTCAGAGGAGAGCGGAGCAGAGCCTTTCACTGGGCGGGTCCAGAGCCTCGAGGGTAGTAAGCGGTGTACACGTGCCCATAAGGAAAGTCAGGAAGAAGGAACCTGTATCCAGACAGAAACACAAGGATCCTCAGGGAGTTCACACCTGAATCTACACTACGTTCACCTGTCAGGGAGGATTGGAGGGGGAGGGCATGTGGCAAAAACGCACTCCTGATGGGAGAACGCACGGGGAGACAGAGGCTGGGAGGCCAGAGCTGTGTTACACTGAGGCGATCAGAGGAAGAGAAGAGCATGCAATTGGTGATATGTGGCCCACCTTATGGTTGAAAAGGACCTCTAGGATTTGAGGTGACCAGAGAAAGCAGGACGGGGCTTTCTGTCCCACAGAGCCACCTGGGATAAGACACCTCTCTTCAATTCAGGGCCACCGACGCCGGCTGACTTCTGGGGGGCCAGGTAAGCACAATGGCTGGGCCTGCAAGCGCCTTCCAAGCCAAAGGCTGAGAGAAGAGGATCCTTGCTGACTCGCGCACAAATCTAGTAAACCTCTACTGTCGGTGAGGGGAGTTGCTCAGAAAGAAACAGGGGGGGCATCTCGGGTGCTAAGGACGAGAGCTACACCTGAAGGCAATCTTTCCCATCACCACTAGCTGTAGAAAATGTAAGGAAAATCTACCCTGTTACCAAATTTTGCCAAGGTTTAGCTCCAAGGATATCCTCTCTGCTCTCCTAGCCATGCAAAAATGAAAATGACTAAATATAGACTTACTTAAACAGCCACTTCCGTTCTTAATTCATTCAGCGAAAATGTACTGAATGCTATCATGAGTAAGGTACGTGGATGATTACAAAGAAATGGGACTCCCGATGCGACAAACAAGAGCGAAGAAGAAAGAAGTAGGCACACAGGAGAAGCAACAGCAGGAGGAAGGGGAGGGCAGGGCCAGGGGTAGAGGACAGGGAAAAGGAAGCAACAGCAGCCATGGGCCATTTAAGTGCTCAGGGCCACAGAGGTACAGGCACAGCAAAGTGGCAGCAGGGAGCAGACTGTAGAGAGCTGGCTAGCTGGCTAGCTGGCTGGGGTTAAAGCAGACGATCCTTCTAAAGAAATACAGGCTCGTGGGTGGCAAAGTCAGTTAAGGGACTGATTCCTGGTTTTGACTCAGGTGGTGATCTCAGGGTCAGGAGATCGAGTCCCGCATTAGGCTCCCTGCTCGGCATGGAGACTGCTTGTCCCTCTCCCTCGTCCTCTCCCCATTCCACACTCTCTCACTCCAAAATCTATCCATCTTAAAAAAAAGAAAGAAAGGAAGAATATGTGAGCTAAAGTTTGAGTTCTTGTATTTTGTTTTTTCAAATTTTATTCTGTTGCATTTTGAGCTCAAAGTCACGGTAATGTGCACCAGTCCACCTCCCAGCACAGTCATCCCCTGCTTTTGCCTTACCTGCTTACAGCAAAGAAAGCAGCACAGTTATTTTTAAAATCACTCAAAGGAACAAGGAAACTCTTGACCTAATTGCTAAGGACCAAAGACATTCAATATCCCTAGCTCTTGATCAACTACTTAACTATGTAATAAATTACAAATATGTATGTGAACTTTTACTTTTCCTAAAAGACATGTTTTCCGGTGCCTGGGTGGCTCAGTCAGTTAAGCCTCTGCCTCTGGCTCAGCTCATGATCTCAAGGTCCAGGGATCAGTCTCGCATCAGGCTTCCTGCTCAGTAGGGAGTCTGCAGCTTCTTCTACCATCCTCCACATGCCCCCATAAAGAAACGTTACTTTCCTTCAGTCCTTCGCTGATTACAGTAATAACCCCTGAGTTGTAAGGAATTTTACCCATCATTCAATCCAGTCCAAATTCTACAGGGAACATGATCTCCAGAGGTTACAGGAGTGGTCCAAGGTTCCACCAGCTGGTTAGAGGCCAATAGGGAACTAACTCTCCCTAGGCATGGGCAGCCCAGCTGTCTTTCCACCAGATGGTAGACTCTTCCTCTCTAGAAAAAACGTCCAGAAAATGGTTTCCATCCTATTGGCCTTTGAGAACTCAAAGACCAACCTCTATTTTCCAACCCATTTTTCATTCTTCCTGACAAATGGGAATGTCTTCTACCATAAATATACTCCAGAACCCACACTGCATACAAAGGTAAGCTCTATTAGTTATCACAAAATATAAACACATTTTCCTCTATAAAATTCTATCCTGTAATTTTTTACAAGATTTTATTTATTTATTTGACAGACAGAGATCACAAGCAGGCAGACAGGTAGGCAGAGAGAGAGGAGGAAGCAGGCTCCTTGCTGAACAGAGAGCCCCATGTGGGGCTTGATCCCAGGACCCCGAGATCACGACCTGAGCCAAAGGCAGAGGCCCAACCCACTGAGCCACCCAGGCGCCCCTATCCTGTAATTTTTTAAAATCTGTATCTACTTTCTTTAAATTATCACACATAAAAATTTATCCTCAGACTGGCACTTTGTATCTTTTCATTAGAAGAGGTGCTTCTACTAGTGAATGTTTGCATTTCCCCAGGCGGCCAGCAGATGGCACTACAGCTCCTCTATTCATCTTGCGGTGACAAATGAGGGTTTTATTTTTAAGGTTTCACAAGTTCACAATCTAGATACTGGCCAAAGAACAGCAAGCCAGTGTCTCCTAAGTGTGCAGCTCCCCAACTCATCAATTTGCAAAGGGGGTAAATGACACCATATAAAGTTTAATTTGGACACAGTGAGCTGTCCCTGCAAACAGATGCTGGCAGGCAGAGCAGTGATGTGAAATGCCATCTTTCTCCTTGAGACGGACTGTAAAATTCATCCGGCAGGAGCAGAAGTCAATGATGTAACCAAATTCCAAATCTGGATGGCAGCAGGAGGAAAGTCATTTACTGATCTTCTGGTAGAAGAAATTAATGCTCAGGAGTCAGTTCCAAAGAGGCCTCCTCGGAGCACCTTCCTACAGCCAGAAGCCCCAAGCCTGGGAATGGCTGGGCTGGAAGCAGGTTTGTCAGCCTCTCTCTATCCATCACTCTCACTGTCAACAGGGTAAAAAGGATGGGAACTTAAGCACAGGGTCCCGGGTTTCTATGACTAGGACTGACAAGGACACAGTCATTAGCATTCTGCTGCACTATGAACATCTACATAAGCATCAAATAATTTGAGTTTTGCATTTAGTCTCTGGAGCCAATCTCAGAAGTACCTTTTCATCAATAACCACTACTATTAAACCCCAAGTGTAAATACTTATTCCTCAATCTCTAAACTAACTTTAACACTCCCTGAACTCAAAGAAAATTCAATAAAGAATTTATAAATAAGATTAAAAAAAAACCCCACAATTTAAGGGATAGCATCCCAGCACTTAACCAGTTCCTTTCATCCTACCTCAGTCTTTAGCAAATTCTTTGTTCAACTGTTTCGTTCCTTTCTTCTCACTCATTCATTCCTTCAATAAACATTCATCCAACTCCCATTATGAGTCTAGGATCCTTTGAGATATTGAGAATGTAGCAGTATATAAGACAGGTAAGATCCCGAAGGAGCTCTTGGAGCAAAAGATGGGGTGAGAAGTGAGGTGGGGGGCGGTGCAGGTCAAGTGGGGAGAATTCCTGCTGGGATGGACAGAGAAGTTGTCTCTGAAGAGGTGACAGGTGAAGAGAGACCCAGGTGATATGCTGGCATGACAGGCACTGGCCCTGACACGGAAGGCTGAGTAGGGAAAAGAGCAGAGGAAGAAAGCAAGAGGTCTACTCTACACACACTCAGTCTGAGGTGCTTCCTGAACATCCCTGGGCAGATATTAAAGGGACAGTCGGGTATGCGAGTCTAGAGTTCAAGGGCACCGCTGAGGACTGGAGATCAGAATTTGGAAGTCACGTGCATATTTAAAAGCTAGAAGACCAAGAGAACACAGTGAAGAGATGTGGGACGAGCACTGGGTTCAACGGTAATCCGATCTTCAGGGTCAGGAAAAGAAGGTGAAGGAGCCATGGAACTTAGGAAAATGTCCTGGGGAGAAGAAAAACCAGGAGTATGCTTTTACCCTTTCTGGCTAAAATCATGTAAAATTGATTTTGTAGAAACTATATTGCTGCTCCAAATGTCATACAGGGAAAATTCTAGGTTGCTCTATTTTATTTTCTCTTGAGCCTTGCTTCACAGTAGAGATCTTCACGGGGCCACAGAGAAAAAGAAACACAAAGGTCAGAATGAAATTCTTTAAATTTGTGTGGAATTCTACCTCTTAAAAAACAAACAAACAAACAAAACAAAAAAAACCCCACTCTTGTTGCAATCCCCATCACAGAACAGGATGACCACTGAGACTTGGGAGTGATGACATGGCTAACAACACAGGGCCAGGCAGGGACACCCTGGGCTTGGGAGCCACGTCTCCAGCACTGGAGGGGCCCGATGCTTTGCCCACCTCACCATACTGTTTCTCATTTACGTAACAGAAATTCATAATACATCCCATGTGTACGAAACCAGTTGTTGGGTGAATTACGGAAAAACGATACTCAGAAGAACCTGTGAAGACTGAGCAGGTTTTCAGCCCCAAAGGTGAACATGGCCCCTGGGTTTATGAGAACTAAGCATTTCAAGAGAACTGCAGGATTTGGTGTGCTGCTCTTGAACAATCTGTCTGCTTGCTGGAGGAAAGGAGGCCACCGACTTTGGCTCAGGCTCGCTTTTCTTCTCGTGTCTATTCATATGCAAAGACCCTTAGGTGCCTCTAGGCAAGGACAACTCTGTCTTCCTGTGATGTACTTAGCCTGGCACCACACAGATGTATAACGAACGCCCCAGCAGACAGCAGTTCCCAAAACAGACTTCGTGTTTTTGTTTTGATGGCCTATCCAGAAACTTCATTATAACCAAACAAGAAAAAAGAAAAGAAAAAAAATGGCTATAACCTAATTTCTAAGAAAAGAACATGTGTTACAAGTTACTGGAAAACCTATACTTAAGAGATTTTTAAGTTTCCTTTATCTTGAGTCTCCGGAAATACACTTCTTCATTAGTTTCTTTCCTGCTGAATTTTGAGTCAGGGCTTTTGCCATGTCTGGGTCTCTTCCTGAAACATCCCTGGCCTGCTGAGGCAGTCCCCAAAGCCAGGAGCGATTTCCTCAAGATGCGGGAAAAGGACTAAGCCATCTGTGCTATTGAGCTGTGAGGGGGAGGCAGAGAGAAGGTAAAAGGGTTGAGGAGCTTTTTAGTAGTTGATATTTTTTTCTTATGTGGTGATGTATTTCTTATACGTTGACTATTCCTTGTAAGTTGATATGCCTTCCTTAAATATTTTGCTTATTTAGTGACAAATCATTTTGTATAAAGTAGGAAATTCCTTAATTTAATATTTCTTATTATCCTTTGGATTTCAAAGATATTTTTCATCATAGGAATGTATCTCTCCTATTTCATAAAAATGCATATGAAACAAAATTATGTGTAGACTCTCTACTGTCAGCTATAAAAATTCAAGTTTCCCCCCCTTCCCCAGCCATGGGGCCAGCATGAGGATGAGACAGGAGAGACACAAGGGGTCCACACTGCTAGAGGGGCTCACTCTCAGGGTCAACTCTGTGTCATATGTGTCTCTCTTGCTTTACCCACAAAACAGGTGCAGAATTTCATGCACATAGTAGAGCTTACCTTGCAAACTTGCTGGCTTGGATTGAAGGTAATTCTATTGCTCAAATCTGGTATATGTCATTAGAACCCCAAGATTATTAACAACAATGACAACATCAGTGACATGTTGTCCCCTGGTCACAACACTCGCCATACAGGCCTTTTTCTTTCATTTCAGCCTATTCCCAGCCTGTACCTTCGGGCTTTTGTTACAAGGTCACCTTCAGAAATGATCAAGGCACGTGTCTGGAGCACCACACCCTAGGCAATGGCCTGATGCACAAGCTAGGTGCTCACGCACGCTCAGGGGCCAGGCACACCTGGGATGGTGCTGCCACAAAGCTAAGTCAGCTTCCCTGGTCATGGGAAGCAGTGATGGTGAGCTCAGTGCCTGCCTTCCGGGGCTGGCAGGACAACACGAGTTTGGCATGTGGTGAGTTCCCAATAAACATAACTTCCTCTAATATTGACAGGAGCCCCAAACAGAGGAATGCTTTGGGCCCCTGCACAGAATGGCCCCATCCCCATCCCACTCAGCATGGACACTCTACGTCCCTTATTCTGGGCTCTCGCAGTTTCTAAGTTGCCACAGTTCCTCCTTCTAATTTTTTTCGGCATTGACTTCCGTCAAGTTATTCAGATGGCCATCCCCAATTCCTCTTCTTGACTGCACTCCCTACAAGCAATTCATGTGTTCTCACAATCCACCGTTTTCCTCACAGTGATGACCGAACATGATGTCAGTGGTTCTCCGCCCACAGTCCCCGGAGCCATAGTTCTCCCCGCTGTTTATTCCCTACTGTCCCTCTGACGTGGTAAGAACCACACCAAGTTAACTCACTGCAGACAGCACAGGGCACATCAAATAACTGGTGGATGGCGAGAAGCTTTCCAGTAAGGATGTATGTCATGGGAAGGGGTCTGGACCAGCCCGTGGCGTAATATTTACTCTCCCAGAGAAAAGGCAGTGATGTGGGGATATGGGCTGAAAATGACAAGACCATCCAGTGTTTATTTCCAATTTGAAGAGGCCCTCTCCCCATACCGATCCAATGCTCACGCTGAGAAAGTGCAGAACGGCCATTTTCAAAGTCTGATACTTTCCAGCCATGAGTTTGGACATGCTTAACTTGTTTCCTGCCCCACCCTCTTTTGACATCTCTGGTTGAAAACTGCCATCAGAATCACTGTAGGCGAACTTATTCCTTCCATACAAGATGTCTCAAAAGGGTCTCTTATATAGAATAATACAGAGAGAGAGTCAATGTAGGCATGGAACTTGTACCAAAAACGGTTTCTGTTAGGCTTCAGGGCCCTGCTAATTATATTAGGTAGATGGAAATTTGAGGTATATAAACACGATCTTTGCTGCAAATCAAACCTCTCTCTCTCTCTTTCTAACACCAACTACCCTCAAAAAGCTAGGATGGACACGGGACTCCTCTTCTACTTCTCAACACTAGACAAAAGCAATCCACGTTTCTCCTAGAATTACACACACACACCAGTGACTGAACATGACACCGCCAAGGTAGAGACAGATGGGCCAATGACTGGTATCCATATGTGAATGACGTTCCCTAGAGCTGGGAAGGCGGCCACCACCATGGCTCACAGTGTGGGTTCTGGAGCCCCACCTCCATGGCACAAAGCCCAGCCTCCACCATTCACCAACCAGTCACTCTGAAAAAATTACTTTGTCCCAGTGAATTCTAGTTTCCTTCTATCCAAGACAGATATAGTATTACCTATCGCATAGATTTTCTAGGGGTTTCTGTGAACTATGACTTGTATGGAATTTAGAACATGTTTGTACAGGCAAAGCACCACCACCAAGATGTTAGCGATAAGGATGGCTGCAGACCCAAGTCTCTTTCAGTCTGGCTCAGAGGGTCTTCCAGCTTCTTGACATAGAAGGGGTTGGTTCTCTGGCACCAGGGGGTGGCCAACCAGCTTCCCAGGCCAACAACAAGCTCCACCCCTGATGAATCTGAAATCCACCACAGAGGTGCACTGGAAGAGATCTGTGTCCTATCGTTCACCCAATGATAACTGGCCCCAAAAGTTAACAACAGAGCACATGGACAGAAGTTTTTGGTTTTGTTTTTTAAAATATTTTATTTATTTATTTGACAGACAGAGATCACAAGTAGGCAGAGAGGCAGGCAGAGAGAGAGGAAGGGAAGCAGGCTCCCTGCTGAGCAGAGAGCCCAATGCAGGGCTCGATCCCCAGACCCTGGGACCATGACCCAAGCCAAAGGTAGAGGCTTTAACCCACTGAGCCACCCAGGCACCCTGGGCAGAAGTTTAAGTATCGTGCCTGAAACGTAGCCAGATGCCACTTCTCCACAGCAGAGAGCCACAACCTGTTTGTGTCTGGACAGCAACCTCACTGAGGCCAGGATGATGCCCTGTGCAGAGCTGGACACACGCCCAGAGGCGGGCCTGGGGCATGGAGAATAGAATCTAGGAGACCACACAGTCGTCTTCCCCGATTTCTAAAACCCTCTCCATGGACCTTTTCTTTTCCATCTGGGGTTTACTACTCTTTATTTATCACCTTGTAGGTTTGGCCTCACTAAGAAAGTTGATAAAATAAATTGCTGTACAGGGAAGCCTGGGTGGCTCAGTCAGTTAAGTGTCTGCCTTCGGCTCAGGTCATGTTCTCGGGGTCCTGGGATCGAGTCCTGCATCAAAGCCTGCCTTTCCCTCTGCCGCTCCCCCTCCACACTTGTACTTTCTCTCTCTGTCCCTCTCACTCTCTCTCTCTCTGAGAATTAAATAAGTAAGTAAGTAAGTAAAATCTTTAAAAAATATATGCTGCACAGATGGCCACTCTGATGTGGTAATGCTGAAGGTCACCACTGTATCCCAGCCTTAAGAAGTTACAAACACCTTCCCGATTCCTGCAAACTTAATGACCCGTCAGTGTATCCCTGTGACACACCAGAGGGTGTATGATACTGTTTTTTAGGGAAGTTCAGTATGTTCAGGTAAGTCCAGTAAGGTGAGGAACTCCTCAGTCTCCTATAAAACCAACCAACCATGCTTTTCGGTTTGGCATCTGCCGCTCGGTGTAGACAGTGAAGCCGTCTGCAGCCTGCTGAGGACAACAGACACAGTCTGTGGAGGGCAATGGTCCGGACCCTCCAGGAATCCACAACGGAGTGAAGCAGATCAGATCGACGTGCTCAGGAGAAGAAGGGCTGAGTTGTGCCCATCGCCTGCAGGGCCAGCGGCCTCCCGTCCTGATGTTCCCCTTACCTTCCTTCTTACTAAGGGAACCATGATTTTGTCTGGGCGACAGGGTACCCCGTTAAAAGACTCACTTCCCCACACTCCCTTGCAGCTAGCGGAGGCTAAGTGCAGCATCCGGCAGAGAAGATACAGCTGAGAATTCACAGGGAGGGGTCTCCATAATGACAAAGACTCACTCACCTTTTCCCATAACTTTTACCCTTCACCCCTCCCCTCAGTCCTTCCCGAAACATGGACACAAGGTCCACGCAGTCATCATTTCATCATAAGGATGAAAGATGAAAATCACGTATTAAAACTGGTGGAGAGGAAATACTTCCGTGAGCAACTGTACCAGCCACCTCCAGACTCCTTGCTGTATGAAGAAAACAGGCCCCCATTCGCCTCATTAGTGCGGTCAGGTTCAGTTACAAATGACTGAATATAATCCTAACGGATTCAGTGGGTTAAGGAGTGAAAATGATTAGGGGCGCCTGGGTGGCTCAGCTGGTTCAATGGCTGATTCTTAATTTCCTCTCAGGTCATGATCTCGGGGTTGTGAGACTGAGCCCCATGCTGGGCTCTGTGCCTGGCACGGAGCCTGCTCAGGAGTCTCACTCTTCCTCTCTTGCCCTCTGCCCCTCACCCCCCAAGTGCATGCTTTCTCTCCCTTAAACAAAAACAAAAAACAAAAACAAAAAAAGGTAGTAAAAATGACCGAGTTAAGCATTGGTCTGGGTTTACCCAGCACAGTCCTATAGATCCCACTTATTTTAGGCTCCCAGAGACCATGAAAGGGCTGATTACACAGATGCAGAAATGGAAGCCTGGCAAGTTCATGACAGTGATTTACCCGACTGCAAATCACTGGGCTAGGGCTCAGCTCTCCTGGCCCCACTCCAGTGTTGGTCCCACGGAAACATCAGATTCATGAAGGCAAGGGTCTCTCCTGTCTGAATCGCCACCCGATTCACAGTGCCAGATATGAAACAATGAGCTTCAAGTGTGTCCATATTCTCCTACTATTAGCACTGAAAGTGCCAACTTAGGCTTGTGACTTGGCCACTGACGTCCAAAGATGTGGGTCAAGCTCTGATTTTTTACTTTTCCTCAACAGACACACAAAAGGTGTTGAATGAAAGGGAAATAAAGTTCTCTTCTGTTTTGTCTGCCTTCGGTGCAACCAATAAAAATGAATACCTTCCTTTTATGGCCTTGATGTGAATTTTATTTAGGTCCTTACATCTTAAGAATTACTGAATTACTGTCAAAAGCAAAATAAAACAGGATTTTAGTGCACTGTTTTCACCACAAAAGCTAGTTTTTATAAAATGAGAAAAGTACTGTAAGTAGCTTTCTTTGCATTTTCTAATGATGGCTATGTATTCTGCAAATGAGGCAAAATTATCCTTCCCTTCTATTTCCCCTTTAGAATCTAGCACATACAGGGGACACCCGGGGGGCGCAGACAGTTAAGCATCAGTTTCGGCTCAGGTCGTGATCTCGGGGTCCTGGGACTGAGCCCCACATCAGGCTCCATGCTCAGTGCAGAGTCTGCTTGGGACTCTTCTCTCCCTCTGCCTCTACCCCACCCCTCTGTGCTCGCAAGCACATGCGCACTCTGTCTCGTAAGTAAATAAATCTTTGAAAACGTAATACAATTTAGTGTGTACATGTAATAAATCTGTGGTTCAAAAAAGGCTTTTCTGCAAGGAAACATGGCTGAGATGTGAGGCCAACTGGATAGGCAGGGAAGCACTGCATGTCCCCATGGCGGTTATCAGGATTCGTGGTATGGGCTCAGCACAAGAACAGCTCCCACGACGGGCTGCCACTCTGCCTGATACCAGGTGTGTATGGGGTCCCTTATGTCAGCGGAGGCTGGCACGGTAAAGAAACCTAGCCTTTGGTATTCTTATCAAATGTTCATGATGGGATGCCTGGGTGGATAAGTTGGGTAAGCGTCTCCCCTTGGCTCAGGTCATGAATCCGGGGTCCTGGGATGGAGTCCTGCATCAGGCTCCCTGCTCAGCGGGCAGCCTGCTTCTCCCTCTCCCTCTGCCACTCCCTGCTTGTGCTCTCTCTCTCTCTCTCTCTGACAAATATGTAAAATCTTTATAAAAAAAAAAAAGAAAAACAACTGTGCATGAACCTACAGGAAACGCCAGACTGCAAAGAGCGGGCCCCTAAGAGCCTCAGCCTCAGAGTGGGGAAAGGGAGAGGGGAGATGGCAGGAAAAGAGGCTCCATTCAACTATCTTCTCAGTCTGTTTCCATGGCAATGGCTCCGGAAGTGGGTCAGAACTTTCTCAGTGGAAACAAACAGCGGCTCCTATTCACCACTGCCCGGGCCACACTGGGCATGCGAACCGCTGTGCTATCTGGGCCCAGAGGCCCCGGGTGGGGGGCATGGGGGCCAGGGCTGCCTGCCTTTCTTCTGTCAGCTGCTCTGAGGGGAGCAGGGGAGTCAGTGAAGCTGCCTCTGAAGGACAAAGTTGGAGGAGCTGCAGGACTGGAGGGCCCTTCTGCGCCCTGCTGGTCACATGCTGGAGGCACAGTGGCCAGCCACCGTCTAGGACGTGGCTGTGGGAGCCGTCCACCTGCCCTACTTCTCCTGGTGGGCAGACAAAGGAGGGGGTCCTTTCCCCTGTGACCGCTGCCATAGCCCCACCTTCGATTCCTTTAGACACCGCTGATGGAAAACTGTTATGTTATGAACAATATGAAGATGGGAACTCAGGCTTCCTAGCTCCTCAGATTTCCTTTCTTTAACTGAGATATACCTGACACAGGACACGTTAAGAGTAACACATAATGAGCTGATATTTGGATGCACTGCAAAAGGACTGCCACAGTAAGTCTAGTTAGCTTCCGTTAGTCACTGTTCAGACCTCATTTGTAAATTCCCACACATGTCCTGTCACATCGCCATCCTCAAACTCCGCTGGCTGGTCTCACGTTGCTCTCAGATTGCTTCACATCCTTCCCCCTTCTGGTCCTGAGGCTTTATCTGAAGTGACGCATCAGCACCTGACAGAGACTCCGGGAAGCAGTGCCAGAGTCGCCGTGATGACATGTGCCCTCTACCAGCACAGGTGGGTGCCACCGCCGCTCCCACGGCCGACTGAGATGTGGAGAAGCAGGGACCGTCAACCCAAAGGAAAAGAAACGGGCTTTGGCAGTGATTTGTAACACTAAGCCGGCCGCTTAGGAACCTTCTGGAAAACTTACTAAAGACTCCCGACTTCTTCCTTATCTAGAGAAGTCAATGCATGAGGCCTGGGCGGGGCCCTAGGGTCTGTCTTTCCAACAAGCTCTCCAGCTAACTGTGATGCGTGGGTAGGCCTATGACTGCCGGTGGCATCCAGGAGACACTGGCAACACATTCCCCAACCTTCCTTCTCCATTTCTTCCTTGCACCCTTCACTCCAAGTTCTCCAAAATCCAGTTAGGCAGGATTACAAATGCAGTTTTCAGGAGAGAATTCAGAATACGAGACTACAGTAAGGCCACACAGCAGCCAAGCTTGTAGACATGAGGTTGGGGGTCAGGGGCAGTCCTGAGTGCCCCATTTCCATCCTCAGTACTCGGCATGCAAGAGACACTCCTTAAAGACTGAATGAAGGAATTAGCCAGTGGGATGGAAGAATTTAAAAACTAGAAGCTTAACAAGGTTCTGGTAAGTTTCAGACCTTCAGCATCTGTCCCCTGAACCACGGGTCTCCCTGCCCTCCTGGGGGCTTGCAGACCAATCTGCTCACATTGACAACGGTCCTTCTAACATACAAAGCCCACCACTAGGCAATCCTTGAGCTGCTCTGAAGACCTACCGGAGCTGGCACTGGGGCTGCACAGACTCTGAGCACTTGCCCAGAGTGCTGTGCTCAAATGCCTCTGCATACTCTTTCTTCTGTCTGGAATTCCCTTCCCCTCTAATTCCACCTCCCAGCCCCCCACCCCCCTGCAGTGCTCACTCCTGTGGGCGCCTGTGGTGGATTTGCAGCCTGTCAACATAGCTCCGAGGGATCACATCCCCCAAATCCCCTCTGCTGCCGGGTCAGCAGGAGTCACAGGAGCTCCTGCATGGGAGCTGCAGTGAGCAGAGGCAAAGCGGCTACTTTCTTTCTGTGCTTCAGAGTCTATGCAGGGCATGAGGCCCTGTTGTACCTGACACATTTCATGGTGGGGCCGGGGCTCACTCGGGGGTGGGGGGCTGCAATTGAGCCCCCCGTGCTTGGATTGTGCCGGGCCAGGGGCCGGTGAGCAGCTCCTGCCAGCTCCTCCTGCAGGTTCCTGGTGAGTCAAAATTGGAGGCTCAAGTGGAGGTGGTGAGAGAGGACATGTCCGCGTTTGCAGGTGGCAGTTCATCCCCTTTCCCCACGTGGCCTGCATGTGACATCAGGCCACATCATCTGACACAGAGCAGCCAGCCCCCACAAACACCAGCGGTCAAAATCCTAATAACGTCACCTTATTGTCCACTTCTCCAACAGAAGCCAGTCTGATACCGAATTCCTGTGTCTGTGGTGGTGCCCAGCCCCCCAGCTGGCCATCCTCCTCCAGTCCCTGCCGTGCGGCCCTCACGGCACAGGACGATCGTGTTGTCATGACTTCTGCAACTCCTAAGAGGACAGCTACCTTCCCATCCCATGCATCTTTCCAGCACCTAGCAAACCCATCCACACCGCAGAAATCTGGAAAATGTTTATTCAGTTGCACTGCACTACCGCCCGGCCCATCACAGGTCTTTCCTGACGTACCTGTCCGTGGTCTGTGTGGAGGCATCTGTGACAACAGGCCTGGCCCCAGCAGACAGATGGATCTATGCGAGAATTCCACCTCTGCTTTGCCCAAGCTTTGTAACGGTGATCTTGGCAAGCCCTTTAACCTTTCAGACCCCTTCCCCCCACTGACCCCACCCCATTTCCTTCAATGTTAGCCACCATTTACTTTGCATGATACCATAGGGGTCTTCCCTATCCTTGCCAGGACAGCATTGCTATTTATCTACTGATTGCCTCCCCCCGCCGCAACCCATCCCCTTGGCCCAGTGTCCTGTTTACCTCTCCTGCAGGAGGTGGAAGAAACCACAGCTCCCTCCCGTCCTAAGTTCCACCTGGCAGCGGAAGCCTGTCTCCAGCCGCTGCACACACCCCACCCTGGGGGGGCGGTGCAGCACAGCCCAGGCGTGTGGACCCCAGCTGGGGCCAGGCAGCTGGGGCTCGATCACCAGATGAAGCAGGGGCAGCAGAGTCTGCGATGGGGAACAGCTGAGGTGGGGAATTCTAGCACAGCTGCTCCCACCCAGAGCCCCTGCGTTCTGGAATGTCGAGCCCCTCAAATATGCTATGTGACAGAGCACACACGCGTGCGGTTGCAGAGCTGCTGCACAAACACGTCCTTTGGCACACTGCGACTGCACGGGCTTCCTGAGGATAGTGGTCATCTCCTAGCCTCCCCTCTTTGGGGTATGGAAAGGAAAGGAAAGCTCCCGGAGCAAGGGTATGTTTTCTGTGGCCTGAGCCACTGGCGAACTCTGCACAGGACACCACTGAATGAGAGAGAGGGTGAAAACCACAGACACGCTGCCACGGGCACGGGCAATACCACACATCACGGAGGCCATGGAGAGAGAACAAGCAAGATGTGAACCCCTACCGTATGCCGGGCACCGTGCTAGGTATCTCACACGACCAGCCTCAGAAAGAGCTTCTATTGTGTACATTTTATAGTTTAGGAACCCGAGGCTTAGAGAATTTAAATAAACTGTTCCTCACCCTGCAACTAGCAGAGCTTAATGCAAGCTCAGGGTCTGACCAATAGCAGCAGCAGCAGCAGAAAAGCCCATGTGGACAGGCCACACTAAACTGGCCAGTGCAGGGCGTGCTCTGGACTGGGTCAGAGAAGGAAAGGAGACCAACCAACTCTAACTCATCACTGAGTAGTTGAAACCCGGAGGGGTGAGTCCAAGCAGATGGCCATCACAGACAGCAAGCACACCAAACGCTCCAGCCCCTGGGACAGGGACCTTGCCCTCCTGTCCACAGCCTTGGCAGATGGCTCTTGGTAAATGGATCAGAGGGAAAGAATGCATAATACACATACTAATCTAATGCCTGGCTCTTGGTGCAGCCCATTCGTTTTCTGAAACCTAAACTTGCCATTCTGCCTCTACTTCCCACCCTGCTGAGCTCAAACAATGGCAGTCCAAGCAACCTCTGGTCCCCTTCGTGGCTCTGTGCTCACAAGCCACGAGTGCCCGCCTCCGTCTCCTGGGAGGACAGTGGGCACCCAGCAAGGACACATCCACCTGAACAGGGCAGAACCAACTTGCGAGCTATTCTGAAGGACACACCTCCATGTGGCTTCCTCATCCCAGTGCACATATGTACGTCCCCCATGGGAAAGATCTGGCATTCCTCTCCCCAGCCCGCAGCCCTGCCACAAACAGGATGTGGAAACAGGATGCATTCATCTCAGCTCCAGGGGACACGGCTTGACCTGGATTTCCCAACAAACTTGCAGACCTCATCAGCAATTCTTAGTGAATCTGGTCTGTTCCAAAGGAGGATTCATAACTGCACAGCCTGCGGGTTTCCAGTGCTTACTTCTACAAATGAAAATGAGCAGAGAGGGCCCCACCTTGTCACGCAGAAGTTCACTGAACCACAGACGGCAGAGACCCTGTTTTTTGGGGTGTCCACGAGGGATAGAGCCTGAGCCCTTCTTCTCCAACCCAGTCTTCAGGAACGAGAGACTTTCTTGTTGAGGAACAAGGTGGAGGTCCCCAGTAGGAACTTAATAAAAGGAGAAGACTTTCTAAAGTCTTACTAAAAGGACTTACTAAAGGAGTCCTAAAAGGAGTTACTTACTAAAAAGAGAAGACTTACTAAAAGGTGAAGAGTATCTTACACATTTCAAGGAGGCTGGAGACAAAGTTACCAGGAACTGGACTCCAAGGTCTACTCTTCATGGAGCTGTAATAAACCAATTTTCTTTCAAAAGTGCACTTCCCCCCTATTTCTATGAAATGTCCAGAAGAGGTGATTCCACAGAGACTGAAATTAGATTGGTGATTGCTTAGAGAACAGGGGTCATCATGGCATGGAGGAGTGACAGCTAAAGGGTTTCTCTCTGGGTTGATGAAAGGTTCTAAAATTGACCCTGGTGATGGTGGCACCATTCTGTGAACAGGCTATACACCTTGTTGTGTATTTTCACTAGGTGAGTACATGGCAGATACACTGTATCTCACTAAAGCAGATTTAAAAACAACTAAACAAATGACCACATGTCAACCTGTATACAAATGTTCACAGCAACATTGTTCATAACTGCAAAGAAGTCAACACAGTCCTAAGTGTCCACCCATCAATAAATGGATAAACAAAATGTTGCATATTCACACGACAAAACGGAAACCACATGGATGAACCTTGCGAACATTATGCTAAGTGAAATAAGCTGGTCACTTAAAACATACGAGTCTTTGGGGCACCTGGGTGGCTCAGTCAGTTAAGCGTCTGACTCTTGATCTCAGCTCAGGTCATGATCTTGGGGTTGTGAGATCGAGTCCCTGTTGGCCTCTGTGCTCAGTGGGGAGTCTGCTTGAGATTCTCTCTCTTCCTCTCCCTCTACCCCTCCCACCCCCTCAAATAAAAAAAAATTTCTTGAACCCACTGAATTACACACTTTTAATGGATGAGTTATATGATGTGAATCATAATATGTGAATTATTTTTATTTAAACTCAGTTAACATATTATTATTATTAGAAGTTGACTTCAGTGATTCATCAGTTGCATATAATACCCAGTGCTCATTACATTACATTACATGCCCTCCTTAATGTCCATCACCCAGTTATCTCACCCTCCACCCTCCTCCCCTCCAGCAACCCTGTTTGTTTCCTATGATTAAGAGTCTCTTATGCTTTGTCTCCCTCTCTGGTTTCATCTTGTTTTATTTTTCCCCTCCCTTCCCCAATTCTTCTCTGTTTTGTTTCTTAAATCCCACATACGAGTGAGATCATATGATAATTGTCTTTCTCTGATTGACTTATTTCACTTTGTATAATACCCTCTAGTTCCTGATATGTGAATTAGATCTCAATAAACCTGTTACCAAAAAGAAAACAACATAAATGTACTTTCCTAACAAAACTCCAAGTTTTAAAATTAAGGATTTTTAAAAAAAACTGTAATCTTATGTGCAATCCATGATGCTGTACCTTTATGTGGAGGTACTGTGTGTTCTGTCATTTCTATTTAACAGAGGAAAAACGTGAGGAGATTTGAACACGATTACAGAATGGAACTGGGAGGGGAAAGGAGAGCAGGCCCTAGAAACAGATTTGGGGATTTGTGGGAGCCACGATTCTCTGCAGTATGTGTTTTTAAAATGTTTCAAGGGTGTCTTTTTAGTGTTAATATCCAGCAGCAGAAAGCTCTTGCTTCTTACTCTACTGCTGTCCGTTGAAGGAGACTCTGGCATGTGCCGGGGGACAGGTGAGACCAAAGTAGGTCTCCTGGGATCCCAGTCTTGGGGACAGTCCGGTTTAACCTTCTTTCAAAGAACTAAAGCCATCAAGGACTTCCATGCAAATACTCAGTGAGCACTTGCTTTGTGCAAACAACTCTTTTGGACACTGAGGAAAATTCAAAGAGAGAAGAAGGTGAGCTAGGCTGGGTGGGATTAGGAAAGGATACAAAGCGAGAGCCACGGGCAAGGGCATGAGTTTGGGCCTGATGAGACAGACAGCAGACAAGATTACTGAACACTTAGTAGGTGCTGGAAAGCTTAGTAAGGGAGGTATATACTGTACTGATCATCCTCGTTCTACAGTCGTGGAAACTGTAGACACCGAGATGGAGTAACCTGCCAAGAGCTGAGGCACTGGTAAGAAACAGCCTGGATTTGAACCCAGAGAGTCCGATTATCAGGGAGAGCATCTTAACCCCAAGGCCGTCACGGCATTCAGACTGGATAAGGTTTCTTGTCTCCAGTTCTAGGACCTTAGGCAAGCCAATTAATCTCAAAAATAGCACATACATCAATGAGTCCATGAAAAATTAAATGACAAAATACAATAAAGGTGATTACCATGATGTCCAATAATAGAAATAACCCAAGAACCACTGTTATGATGATGGTACTGTTACAATACAGAGATATCACCATGCCAGATGCTACTGGATTCCAAAAGGTGGAAACATTACAACCAGGGAAAGGTCCCAGAAAGCATCCCTGGAGAAGCAGTTCTTAAAAGAGGATCTAAAGAAAGGAGATGCTTTCAAGGCAGGAGCTTAGAACAGCCCAGGAGGCATGAAGACAGAAGGGGCAGTGCGGCTGGTGGTGGGAGACGTGGCCATAAAGATGGGCCCGGGCTAGGCTGTGGGGTTTTTTTTCAAGTGCAAATGTGTAGAGGCCCTAATTCATAGGTGTCATGGGGGAGAGCTCAGCATCCCCTCACCGCAGTGTGGCCTAACTGCACTTTATGGAGACCGATCTGGGGTCATAAATGTACTTTTCTGGTTCATGAAAAGAGCACTAAAGGTATCGCCTGCCGTGGGAAACACAGGAAAAGTTACAGAAGTAGAAGCAACAGGGGCACCTGGGTGGTTTATTCAGTTAAGCATCTGCCTTTGGCTCAGGTCGTGATCCCAGGGTCCTGGGATCAAGCCCCGTGGTGTAGGGCTCCTTGGGAGCCTGCTTCTCCCTCTGCCCCTCCCCTGGCTTGTGCTCAGGATCTCTCTCAAATAAATAAAATCTTTAAAAAGAAAAAAAATAAAGAAGTAGAAGCAACAGGATTTCATGATTGAGGTTTTGGAATCTCGAAGGAAAAGCAGGAGATGATGACTCAAGGCTGCGTGAAGAGCAGAAAATGGTCCCAAGGACAGAAGGGGACATATGATCAAAGAGCATGTTGTCAGAGAAGGAAAGAAGGTTAAGAAGGGGTGAGGAGTTCTGCTGTAAGGACGTGCAGCTGGGGTGACAGTGACAGTAATGAGCTGGCATCTGGCAAGTTGTGGCGACGGGCACGTCACCAGATCCGGAAACAGGGCCGAGGGACAGCTGTGGATTTGAGGTAGGTGCCCCGACATAAGAGGTCAAAACCCTGGGTGTGGGTACCTGGGGAGAGCCTGCAGGCTGGGTACACAGCCCCAGGGGAATGCCTACAGTAGGAAACGAGCAGAAGAAAGGGAAATGCCAAGAGTGGGCGTGCAGTGAGGAGAAACTAGAAGCTGCCACAGGCACCAAACCAAGGGCGAAGAGAGAAGCGGGACCCGCAGGAAAGGCAGCCCTGCCAAGCACAACAAGGATCTGTGAGCTGGCAGGGGCCTCTGGGTTGGTTACTGCTGAAGCACTGACCTCAGAGAGCATTTCAGCAAGAATGAAGGAGACAGGAGTCGGGCTGTGGGGGCCAAGTTCAGGGGGAGAAGTTTGACTATGGTTTTCGACAATGGCAAGAAACCTTCCATGGGATGGAGAAGAACAAAGCACATTTGTGAAAGACCCAGGGTTCAGAGCATAAGGTCACACACACACACATGCACACACACACACACACCTGTAACCTCCATCCACTCTAATAGTAGCAGGACCGTATGCGGCTACGTAGTCCAGGAGCAGGACACTGGACCCCAACTCTGTGAATCAGGGAAGACTTCTGGGAGGAGCCACGACCAGAGTTGGGATTCTAAGTCTGATGGAATCTGTCCAGCTAAGGGGTGGGGGGAAAGACAGTGAAAGTGGGGACGGAGCACCCCACCGGAGGGAGCAACCATTTCAGAGGCTCAGCACACCATGGGTGCATGTGGCCTGGCTGGGCAATCACAAGAACTTCATCCGCCTAGAGAGCAGGTGAAAAGACGAGGCCGGAGGTCAGGCAGGCAGGGGCCCCCCGTGTGGGGCAGGAAGGCAAGATCGAAGACACAAGTGAGCAGGAGAGAGTGAGCAACCAGAACATAGCAACACAAGCAGGGTTACTTCCCAGAGGGCACACGGCAAGGGGGAGGTGAAACAGGGATTTTGGAGGGGGTAGAAAAGGAGAGTGGAGAACATCAAAAGAGTATATAGAACCAGCTTGCCAGATGAAACAAACCCGAGAGGGAAGCAGTGTCCAAACGGAGTCAGCGCCCGCAGAGAACATTTGTAAGCCAGATGCCATCCATTTCACTGGACCACAGAGAGCTGCTCCACTGGCTCACCCTCCTTTGACTTACCTTCCTCGTCCATCATGCGATATATTTTTGGACTTTTTCACCATAAAATAGTTCAAGGGTAGTCATAGGTAATGAAAGAAAGTGAAACTAAATCAGTGAATTTTCAACTCTGGTGAAAGACTTAGTAGAAAAGAGCCTATAAATATTGGCGAAGGTGAAGTTTTGAGATTTATTTTGGGCCTTCCTGCCTCTATAAATAAATAACTGAGACATAACTTAGATTTGAATGCAAGAAAAGCCTCCCCCTACCTCCAAGAGGACTACCGGAGTGTAGGTTTTAACTGCTGCTATTTATATAACACTAACGAACTCAATTTGCCCCTAACCTCTCTATCTGCATAAGCAATGCAATTAAAAGTACTCTGGAATTATAGCTTAATGGTAGGAGCCTTGGGTTCTCAACTGGGATAAAATCTGGGCTCTGCCACTTAATTAGCTGTCTAGCCTTGAGCAACTTATTAACCTCTCTGTGCCTCAGTTGCTGCATTTGCCAATGGGAATAATATCATAGCAAATCTCACAGGGATGATGGATTAACTCAGTCAATGTTAAGTACTTTGATCAGTTCCTGGCCCATACTCAGTGCTCAATCAACGTCACTGGCTATCTCCTGCTTTTTCTTTTCCAATTTGTAGAACCAACCCTATTAAGGCTACTTCCAATCCAGAGACACACCTAGAAATAATAACCAGATGGGCTCCCCTACAGTTGGCTTCCTTGAAAGGAATGAATCTAAATCATCTTGACACATAGCTTATTTATTAGACAGCTAGCTAATTTTCAGATTACTCTGTTTCAGATATACAGGTACCAATAAAAGATTAGGTCATTGTGGAAAAGAGTGTTAGTTTCCTGCCCAACGTCTGGGCTCCCTCCTTCCTTAAGATACCCATCTTGTTCAGGGCAATAAAGTAGTCAGCGGAAAACACACATCCCTCCAAGCTCTCTGGTGCCAATGGTGGACAAGTGCCCCAATTTGGGGCTCACTTTCTTTGCTTTACTCTTCTCTGTAGCATCACTGAAAGCATATAAATGTTTTCTATGACATCTTCCTCTGTGTTGACGTAGCTCACGCCAGTTCATCCTAGAGCCCCAGATGGGGGCTGGCACACAAAGCCGGTGCTCAGTGAACAGCTGCGGCTTGAAGAAATGAGTGAGACAAACTGGAATGTGTTGGACAGGGTTTCTAGGAAAGCTTTTTAAAGGATGTGCCTGTGGCTTTTTGCCCTTTGACCTTCTTCACCCTGTTTCTCCTTCCCACCTGGAAAATGCAGTGGCCACTTTAAAACCAGGTGGGGTTAACAACAACAAACAGTACAATCCGGGTTCCTGAAGGCTCAGGTGAGCCTCCATGCCAGCCCCTAGATCACCCAGTGGAACGAGGACATAGCCAATGAACACTGTATTCTTTTTATGCCACTATAGGTCATGTTTCCTGTTATTTGTAGCTAAATGCATTCCCAACAGATACAGTTATAAAGAATTTTTGGGACGCCTGGGTGGCTCAGTCAGTTGGGCGTCTGCCTTCAGCTCAGGTCATGATCCCAGGGTCCTGGGATCAAGTCCTGCATCAGGCTCCCTGTTTAGTGGGGAGCTTGCTTCTCCCTCTCCTTCAGCCTCTCCCCCTGCTTGTGCGCATGCACTTTCTGTCAAATACATACATACAGAGATAGAATTTTCCCAGCAAAGAAGTCTTGCTCTCCAGATATTCTTCAGGCTATGAAAAAAATTTAACTAACATTCAGCTTTTTAGCTAGTAGACACAAATCCAAGATTGCTGTAATAAGTAGACAGTCTCATTGATAGGCAAGGTAAATAGATATAAATAGAAGAGACTGAAAGCTCCCTTAGCATTTTTTTATATTTTCAGTGAAAGCACAGAGAGACCACATAGAATGTAAGAAATGTAAGAAGATAAGGAGGAACAAAGCCTCTGTCAGACTGGGGGTGGGCAGGCCGGTTCTGCGTATGGACAGACGCACCTATCCTGTGGGTCTCACACACCTACCCGCCAGGTACAGCCAATCAGCCCCACCTGGCAAAGGCTGCAGCTGCAGCGATGTTAGGTATATTCTCACTTCTTGTCTGACTTCTCACTGCTTGTCACCCCCACAAGACTCACCCCCTTCGTCTCTTCTGGTCAGAGCTAGACTTTAAACCCAGTTAAATGGTAAATATCCCTGGGAGAGATGACGAATTTCTTAGAAATCAGGTATTTGCAATATAATGAACACCTGATTCCTTCCTTGGCTCAGGTTTTAACTGGGGGGGAGAAGGGAGGGAAAAAGATGTGCTGCGGCCCCTGAGACAAGAGGGGGTATCAGTGGGGGAGGGGCTGTGGCTCAGGCCGCAGGAGCCACCAAGCTAGTCACTGGACTCCCATGTTGCTCCATCTAGGCCTCCGCTCTAAGGGTGGGCTGCTGCAGGATTTGCCTACTTTTGTCCAAGTTCTCTTGCCTTTTGACCGCAGGAGAAAAGTTCTGCCCATAAGACAACACTGCTAACTCAGAAGGATATTCTGGTTGGCAGATACCTGGCAAACACTCACCAGACACAACCAGTGGGTTTACCAGGTCATCCTCTCGGGCTTACAAAATTACCAGCAAGCATTCTGATCTGAGGACTTTCAGGATTCTTCATTTCAAAGTAATCACATTCTCAAGTAAAAAAAAAAAACAAAACAAATAATTCAATATAAACAAAACTCTTCAGTTTATAATCTAACCTAGAGTGCCCACTTTGTTTAAAAAAGAAAAAGAAAGAAAGAAAGAAAATATTTTGGAAGGTTTAATCCAAAGGAATTACCAATTTAAGAATAAGTATCATCATTTTGTAACCATCACTGTAAAAACGGATTTAGGTGACAGTCGTCAGGTAAAAATTTGATGAAGGACAAGGCATTTACATAGTCTCAGATCATCTCCCCACAGAATATTTACTAACTGCAAAGGAAAAAGTCTGACTTCTCAGAAGAAACCCAACGGACATCACCACAATTAAATAATCAAAATTAGTATCCCCAACAATGGGACAGATTCACAGCATGACGCGGAGTCCTGGGAAGAACGGAACATCAAAACTGCATTACCTGAGTCCCAAGAAGAAACCCAGACAGAGGAATACTTCACAAAACAACTAGCCTACCCTCTTAAAAAACCCATCAGTAGCGTAAGAGACCAAAAAAGGCGAAGAAATCCTTTCAGATTAAATATGACAAGAGAGAGGACATGTGAATGTGATGAGTCATTTTTTTAAGTGCTGGATTGAAAAAAAAATACTGTAAGAAACACTACTGGGGCAATTAGAGAAACTCAAACATGAACTATAGAGTAGGAAAATCACTATTCAAATTCCTCTATTTGGTAATTACACTGCAGAGTTCTGTAAGAGAAGGTCTTTGTCCTTAGGAGATACAGGCTGAGGTAGTGAGAAGTCACAGAGAAGTCACTGAGAAGTGAGAGTCACAGAGTCTGTCACTTAATCTCTGATCATTCTGCAATAATCATAATTAACAATAGTGTGTGTGTGTCTGTGTGTCTGTGTTTAGGAGGGAGAATAAGAGTGTGTAAACTTCTGAGTCTAAGTAAAGTTATACAGAAGTTCACTGCACAACTCTTGCACCTTTGCGGTAAGTTTAAGATTTTTCAAGAGTTTTTTTAAAATAAGAAAAACAAGAGTACCAGAGTTTTCAAAAAGCATTGAAGAGAAATACAGGACAAAATGGAGTACAACTTTTAAGTTACTTAGAAATACCAAGGTTCAAGTAAACCACTTAAAAGAACAGAAGCAAAATGGCAGATTTATAGATGGGAGAGGTTGGGGCTGTCACCAGTTCTGTGTGTTGTGTGTGTTTAGAATTTTTTGTTAACCTCAGAGGAGGCTGAGAGTCTCTCTCTTGGCCACAAGAGCCATGCCACATTTTACTAAATGAAGGATATAAACACGGAAAGAATGACTACCCACAACTGGGGGGAAGCAGAAAGACCCAGCCTAAGATTAGTAAAAATTTGGTGAGTCACTTCCTCTTAGGAGAAAAGGCAAACATTTCTTGTTTCCCTCCCAAAGGACTCAAGATTCTGAAGAACACCTGAGTTCTCAGCCCGGATCATGCCAAATAGGTAGCAAACTAGGTCAGAAGAACGTGCACTCCGTTAACTCTATACTTCTGCCCACTCTCAACTCAATTTACTGCCACCATACCTCCAATTTCCAAATCAATGTCAACCCCAATCTCCGAGCTCCTTCAGCCTCCACATCACTAAGCTGCTGGGAGGTTACATCCAACTAAGACAGGAGAGTCATGTTAGCTGCACATGCATTCTCTAACCTTCAATGGGAAATGGCCTCGGTTTGCTTTTTGCTCATCACCCCCAGTGTTCCTCAGCCTGAACCATGTCTGCTTCACCTCTTGAGAACTGAAGCCTTGACAAAGCAGCCTTCCCTCCTTGAAGCTGCCTCTGGGCCAGCAGCACACACACGTGGACGGATTAGGCAGAGCTGTGCCATAAAGCACACACACGCTCTCCCAACGTGTGCTTTTCATTCCAGAAATACTTTATTGCTAAACCACTTCTATGCTTCTCCTGGCACCAAACACTGTGAGGGGTTCCGTACCAAAGGAAGCGCCTGTTTGAAGATGAGGACTTTCTTAAAATGTCTTTACCTCGGAAGATCATAAATAGAACATTCTAGTGTAATTATGATGGAATAAAGAAGAAATGGGAAAGGCTATAGAAAACAAAAGATAAAAAAAAAAATTCTCCTTGTTTTTGTTTTTTAAAGCTACCTAAAAGAAACACTGCAGATATAAGATAGAACATAGAATTATCTTCCATGAGAGTAAAGATTACTGGGCCCAAGTCAGGACAAAGAAGGAAAAATATCACCTTTAACAGGAAAGGTTAAGAAGCATTTACCATTTTGTCACAAGCATTTATTCTTGTTTTAAGGGCACCCACCAAAGCTACATGCAGAGAGAGTTTTGTTGTTTTTTTTTTAAACAATTGTTTTATTCTGGAATATATTATATTTTTGTACCTTGCTTCTTTATGACTTTCACCCTGCATCAGAGACTATTTTAAAAGAAGAAAACCCATTTTGGTGGACCCGTCCTTTTCCTTTCTCTCTGCTCATTTCCAGTCAGTTTTTGGGGTCACTCACAATAAGTTGTGTGAAACCAGTAACACTTGCAGAATCCTTAGTCTTCATCAACTGAATTACAAAACACACTCTTATCCACCCACACGTGCGTACACACAGACACACACACACACACACACCGTGCAAGAAACATGACCTCAGGCTTCATGGCACAGACACATGATCACCCACTCAACTTTCACCAGGACGGACCTACTTAGAAATTCTGATCCCAGGCAAAAGGAAGGGAACTTACTTTCTTTCCACCTCTGGGGTTGACACGGCGCTGCAGAAGCCAAGGGACTCCTAGGAGAAAGAGACACAGCGTCAGTGCAGCTAGAGCAGCAGGCTTCCTCTGATTTGTACAGAATATCACTTAAAAAAAAAAAAAAGCAGAAGCAAAAATAGATGATTAAAGTCATTGTGCTTACTTCGATCTGGGACCGCAGCTGAAGTGACGTGGGGCTGGCATCAGGTTTCTCCTAAAAGGGAACAGATGCAGGTTTAATGAGACTTCCCAATGTGGCAGAAACCAGAAAGACAAACAGATATGTACGCAGACATGGGGGGATTTGGGAAACACTACAATACAGTGGGAGGAGATGGGAGAGATAAGCAGAGTTTCTGGAAAAACTAACGTGCTTTCAAAACGAGAACTCTAGTCTTAAAACTGAACTGCTTGCTGAACTACTTGACGCTGCTGCCAACTTTACTGTGGAAGAAAGAAGCACAATCCCACTGAAGGGCACAGACAGTGAAGGGTGAAATAATTCTCTGTATGTGATTAGACCATCACTGGGAGATGGAATTTATGGGGATCCAGTTACATTGTTTCTTTTTCAATAATGTTGGAGTTGTAGGGGTGCCTGGGTGGCTTAGTCATTGAGTGTCTGCCTTCAACTCAGGTCATGATTCTGGGGTCCTGGGATCGAACCCCGCATTGGGCTCCCTGCTCACTGGGAAGCCTGCTTCTCCCTCTTCCACTCCCCCTGCTTGTGTTCCCTCTCTCACTGTCAAATAAATAAATAAAATCTTTGATAATAATAATAATAATATTGGAGCTCCAATCTGATTCTTAATTCTAAATGTACTCAGAGTCTCCATAGCGCAGGGCTAGTTTTAAGTGTCTTTAGGAAGGTGGAAAGCTCACTTGATACTATCATGCAGCCCCAGAAATTGCCAAGCCCCTCTAATACAAACAAACAGGCCTAGCTGGAAATTTAAAACATAATACTGAGCACCCAGTTAATTGAGGAAATAAATGCATGACATTATCAAAAATCATCAAATCAGGGGCGCCTGGGTGGCTCAGTGGGTTAAAGCCTCTGCCTTCGGCTCAGGTCATGATCTCAGGGTCCTGGGATCGAGCCCCGCATCGGGCTCTCTGCTCAGCAGGGAGCCTGCTTCCCTTCCTCTCTCTGCCTGCCTCTCTGCCTACTTGTGATCTCTGTCTGTCAAATAAATAAATAAATAAATAATCTTAAAAAAAAAATCATCAAATCATAAAGAAAGGAATCATTTTAGAGATAAAACCATTTTATAGTTAAAAACTCCATTTGCCCTTTGGTAGAAAGAAGAAAGGTGGGGGAGAGGTAAACCAGTGACCTATGATGAAAATAATATACTGAAATAAGCATTGGCAGAAAAATAGGAAAATTGCACTATCAGAAGTAATAGAATACACTATGGGAAAATAAGAGCTGCACTGTAGGACACTGGTGCTTTTCTCAAGTAGAAAAGAGTTCTAAGTCTAAGCAGGTGTAAGTGGAGGTCCTCACCGAAGCATGGCGCACAGTCCAGGCTGGTACTCAGCTGAGATGTCACAAGCAGGCTGACAGGCAGTTTTAGAGGAAGGAGTACTATGACTAACAAGTTTGCAGTATCAGCTTAGTTATGAGTTTTCTAATAATCCTATTGTGTTCTTAAGAACTGTTACATTCTTCAGGTCCGCACGAGCACCACATGAAGATGGTTCTGTTAGTCCCGGCTGACATTCGGGATGTGGGAGCAGGTCATCTCAAATGAGGAATTCTCACTGTGTCCAACTGTTCAATTTATTGAAGTTATCTATTTTATTACTAGCATGATTATGAAACTAGGCTAATATTTAAAAAACTCAGCAATGAAACATTAAAATGAGTATAACTCAGAGTACATTTACAAATGTAAGTAAGTAATGGGAATCCAGTACGTATATTGACTATAAAATGAACATGCTTGGATGATTTTGGACAAGTAGATCAAAAAGAGAAAAGTACTTTAATGGACTGGAAACTCACTCACCCCCAGTCCCAGGGCTTTGTTATGAAAAACACCAGAGTGGTGTAAAGCCTCATAGAACTTCTCTCTGCTCAACACCCTCCTGGTTTTCATTGCCAACTTTATTCATAATGGACAAATTTAGATTTCTATCCCAGACTTGATACACCATTTTGACAAAGCAACATATCCAACTGTTCGAGTTACATTCCAAGTCCAACTAGTAGGACATCAGACTCAGGTATAATCAACACGGGAGATACGTACTGGGGAGATTCCTTGTACTCAGAGACCAGTTGTGATGTCCTGTTACCTAATGTCTTAGCATCACATAGAGAAATTTATAAACTGAAACAGTAGGAAGTAAGCAAAGGTATGGTTTGCAGTTTTTCATCCTAAATCTTCCCATTCAGAGTCAGTGTGGGAACCTCAAAAAGATGACAGAACTCCGTTACTGCCTCTGAAATTTTCTCTGAAATAGCCCCTTTAGCACCCAACTCTAGCCCATGTCCTTCTATAACCATCAATGAAGAAAATGACTAATTAACTCTCCTCCCTCCTCCATTCTAACCTGTTCTTCAAGCTCTTAGTCTCTACTTTACTAGGTAATAGTCCACGGTAGGAAATTACCAGCTTGTACTGCACAATTTTATCTGCATTTTTCCTAATAAATTTTATTTATTGAGTGCATCAATTGTTACTCCATATCATAAACGTAACATTTATGGTACATTATGCAAACTGCACATTTTCCCCACGTACAAAGCAGGTGCTTGTCAACAACCACATCAAACGTTTGATGACCAGGAAGTAACATGCTAAACGATTTATCTTCACATGCTGGTCTGTTACTAATGATAAACTGTGTTTGGGGGACTTGTTAGGAAATTGGTTGGGGGTATAGTTTGATGTATGATGTACTAAAATGTGTTCCTTTAACCGTCAAACCTGACAAATGCAACACTGCCAATAAGAGTTAAAGTTAGCAGGTATCTGCTATACGCTGGATAAAACACCCATGTGCAGAGGGTGAATAAAGTCTTGGTTGATGTATTATATACCTAAAAAAGTGCTGGACTCTTTCATTCTGTTTATCATGAAAAATATGATATTTTGTTTTTCAAGATACAATGTGAAGTGAAAAGTGCAATGAAATCAGACAAAAGAAGCACCAGCTACGTGTGCATCAATAAAGGGTGTGGCTTACATAGTAAAGGAGGAGGGATGCAGTTCAAAATGGGTAGAGAAAGGCTCCTTGATGTTCCCTTCCCCATCTACACGAGGCTGCCCTCTTCTTCGCTCCCAGTTCAACCAGTGTAAGTGGGGGTAGGGGGTGGGGGTAGAGGCCATGGTTCTCGACAGAGTTCCAGCAAGACAAGAAGTCCTGAGGAAGTGGGAAGGTGGAGTAAGAACTGACCACCTGATCGCCCAGCTGTAAATGACTTTTTCTGGGGAACAACTGATGGTCTGCAATCTGACTCCTGATCTGGAAGTCATCATGTTGATAGAAACAGTAAAAACTGTGAATAACCAGAACACAGTCATCGAGTAAGCATGTGTCTTCTGGACATGTTACGGGAAGAAACGATCACTGAAAAGTAAGATTCTCCTCAATAACGCATGCTAACTGATGCAGTTACCGCTGCTGTGTAACAAGTCATCCCAAACTCATTTGCACGAACCAACAAGCACTATTTTTTCCTTCACAGATTCAGTGGGTAAGAATTCAGAAAGGGGAAAGCAGAAAAGGCTCTTCTCTGCCCCATGGTGTCTGGGGCCTTGGTTGGGCAGGTTCAAAGGATGGAGGTGACCGGACGCTGGAGCTGTAATCGTTAGGAAGCTTGCTGGATCCCAAGTCTGGAGGCTGATGCTGCTAACAGCTGGAACCCAAGCAGATGCCATCTGCTGGAACATCTGTCCAGGGGTGCCACATGTAGCTGCTTGTCTTCCCCATAGCAGGACGTTGGGTTTTGAGAGAAGCCAGACACACACCAAGAAAGCCAGGCATAAGTTGTACCACTTTTTATAACCTAGACTTGTGCACTATCACTTCTGCTGGAGTTACAAGCTCTCCCAGGTGCAAGAGAGTACATACACAGGCCCATCTTTCAGTGGGAGGAGTGGCAAAGTTACATGGGAAGACAGCCCTGGGTGGGGAGATACCATGAGGGCCCACTTTGGAGATTAGGTGCCATACTGACTGCCAAGGAACTTGCCTATGTTTTCTAAATGAGGAATCAGATGAGACTGTTCATGACAATGGCCATGAGGATTCTTTTGTCATTTTTAGAGTTTACTCAAGTAGCACATCTTGGAATATATTTCACCCTGAAACTATCACTTAAAAATTAAAATATCTCAAAGTTTTAAGCTACAATTATGATCTTTCTTGTTTCAACTTTATTATCATAGAAAATCTCAAATATCCAAAAGTAAAGAGAATAGTAAAATGAATTCCCAAATTCTTATTATCCAGCTTTAATAACTATCTACTCATGGTCAATTTTGTTTCCTCCATACCTTCATGTATGCTTTGGTTCCACCCCACTTTAATATATATGAAGAAAACCCCAGATACCATATCATGAAATATCAGAATTTTTAACCTTAAAATTTAGTGATCAGGCTTTCTTAATTTCTATGACTCAATCTTGAGTAAGTCATCACTCACCAAGAATTTGATTCTTTCCTAGCACAGGGGGACTTTCTTTGGTCATTGCAGAAAACAATCATATTTAACAGATTTATGCAATCTACTTAAATGTTACAAAAGAACATGAAGAAATGCATTCAAAATTGAACATAACCAAAAAGTTCATTAGAACAGTACTCACTTCTGTGTCCCAAGTATAAATATATCCCTAATACTTTTTGAGTATGATATGCTCATTGACTTTGTACTTGACTGAGTATTCTAAGCAGTATTTAGGGAGATATAACCCCACAATTTGGTCCATGTTCCCTATGAGAATCCAGAGAGCCACACAACAATGATGGCTGAACAAAAACCTATTAATTGTAACTTAGGGTATTATAACTTAGTTAACTTTTTAAAAAATAAAGTGAATGCATGGAATTTGATCTATGGGTTCAACTGCTCATCATTACGCCACATGTGGGTACCTTAGTTAAGAATTATGAATACTGGGGGTCTGGGTGGCTCAGTCGGTTCAGAGTCTGCCTTTGGCTCAGGTCATGATCCCAGGGTTCTGGGATTGAGCCCCATGTCAGGCTCCCCGCTCTGCAGGAAGCCTTTTTCTCTCTCTCACACTCCCCTTGCTTGTGTTCCCTCTCTCACTATCTCTCTTTGTCAAATAAAAAAATAAAAGCGTTACAAAAATTATGAATATTGGGACACCTCGGTAACTCAGTTGGTTAAGCATCTGACTCAGTATCAGCTCGGGTCCTGATCTTAGCATCATGAATGAGTTCAAACCCTGCAATGGCCTCCACACTGGGTACAGAGCCTACTTTAAAAATAAATAAATAAATAGATAGCTAGATAGATAAATAAATAAATAAATAAAATTTTTAGAAAGGTTGTCAAAAATCATTAAACATTACAAACCTGTAGTGGAGTTTGTACACTGCAAATGCTTAAGGAAATCTTCCTAACTTAGTGAAGTATTACAGCAGAAACTAAACTAAATTGTAAATATAGCTCAACAGATGTTCATGTATACATGTAGTGCATGCAAAAGGAAAAGTTAAAGAGGATATACACTAAGTGTCACCAGCAGTTACCTATGCTTTTTTAAATTATTTTTATTACCATATAGTGTATTATTTGCCCCAGGGGTACAGGTCTGTGAATTGTCAGTTCATAGCACTCACCATAGCACATACCCTCCCCAGTGTCCATAACCCAAAGACCCTCTCCCTATCCGCCCTCACCCCGCTGCAACTTTCAGTTTGTTTTGTGAAATTAAGAGTCTCTTACGGTTTGTTCCCTCCTAATCCCATCTTGTTTCATTTTTTCCCTTCCCTACCCCCAAGCCCCCTGCTCTGCCTCTCAAATTCCTCATATCAGAGAGATCAAATTGTCTTTCTCTGATTTACTTATTTTGCTAAGCATAATACCCTCTAGTTCCATCCATGTTGTTGCAAATGGCAAGATTTCATTCCTTTTGATGGCTGCATAGTATTCCATTGTGTGCATATGTGTGTATCACATCATCTTTATCTATTTGTGTGTTGATGGACATCTAGATTCTTTCCATAGTTTGGCTGTTGTGGACATTGCTGCTATAAACATTGAGGTGCATGTGCCCCTTCAGATCACTACATTTGTATCTTTGGGGTAAATACCCAGTAGTGTGATAGCTGGGTCATAGGGTAGCTCTATTTTCAACTTTCTGAGGAACCCCCATGCTGTTTTCCAGAGCGACTGCACCAGCTTGCATTCCCACCAACAGTGTAGGAGGGTTCCCCCTTCTTCACATCCTCGCCAACATCTGTCGTTTCCTGATTTGTTAATTTTAGCCATTCTGACTGGTGTGAGGTGGTATCTCATTGTAGTTTTGATTTCTATTCCTATGCTTACCTTTTTTAAGAGCATGACTCTTGCATTACCTTCACTGTTTTCGTCTAATAGAAATTCAGCTTAAAAGTATAATCTTTAGATTTCATGTATGTTTTCAAATTATCTATATGTATGTGTTCATAAATGTATGGGAAAACATCTCTGGGATGCCTGGGTGGCTCAGTCAGTTAAGTGTCTGTCTTTAGCTCTGCTCACGATCCCATAGTCCTGGGATCCAGTCCCATGTGGCTAGGTGGGGTGGGGAGGTCCTTGCTAAGCGGGAAGTCTGTTTCTCCCTCTGCCTGCTGCTCCCCCTGCTTATGCCCTCTCTCACAAATAAAATCTTTAAAAGAAAAAAAATAAACATCTCAAAGATTTCTTATACACCAATGGTTACATCTGCAAAAGCCACTATTCCTCAACTTTTAACACATTTGTCAAACACATACTGCTTTTAGACACTTCTAAAGAATGTAATAAAAGTTTCAAAAAAATTCAAACTGGTAATAATTTTAGTTGTATCCTAACAACTAAACAAAAAAACTTCTTAAGAAATATTAAAACTTAAATTTCTCAAATTATGTCATGCTCTATATTAAAACAACTTCTTGAGGTATTAAAATTCTTATTAATGAGTATCATAGAAAACTATGCCTGCATTTTTCTGATTAATAGTGAAGGTCCATAATGATTTTTAAAAATCATCTCACATTCATATTTTGACTAAGAGAGTTGTAGTTCCATACAGTTTTTGTGTTTTTTTTTTTTAAGGAATCAGATGACAAAAAATAACTGGGTGGAAAGAAATGTCAATTTCATTTCTTGTCAACTTGGGACAATTCTGGAAACAGTAATTCCCTCAACATTTACTGTCTACAACAGAAGCAAAAACAGAACAAATTTTCCAAATGGAGTCAGGAGTTTGCCAAAACCAAAACACGGGAACACATGTGTGCTTACACCTGCTGGTACATGTGTGTATGCATGGCTGCACGCACAAGCACATCTACAGCCACACTAACAGGGCCTGGGTCAAATATAAAACTAAGGCTCTGGCATGTGGTGTGAAACACCATAGTCAAAAACCCACTTGGGGCAGAATAAGGTCCTGGAAAACAAATACCACGCCCTCGTCCACACCCCAACACGGTTTCCACCTTCTTGTGGAAATCCACACTTCTTCCCTTAATGCTGCCAGTGCTCAAAGCCAAATGAACTTTACAGCTGGAAAAGCAGGTGGGATAAATCCCCCTCTCATTCCAAAAGCCAAGAGGAAAACCATGAGGCGCCTATCAGCTCAGCTCAGCGCCAAGCTCTCCTCCTCCACACTGGACACAGGAAGGAGGAGGTGGACGGGCGAGAGGACCACATGCCCGGCAACACTCAGCCTACCAGTGAAGCACACAGCCCATTACTGATGTGCTCAGTTAATGGAGGGAACAGGCTCTAAGTGGCTGGAGAAAGTTGCTGCCTGGGGTGGATTTTAAAACTCATGTGGTATTGATCACTTTACAAGGAGACTAAGAAGTTGTGGTGTCTCCCAGCTGGCAAAGTATGCTCTCCTCTTGTCTGACTTCTCCATTCTGGCAAGTGGTGGGGCGTCTGTTCCTTTTACCATAAGCCTCAACACTTTCTTCAGAGTTTCCTCACTCCCCAACAAAGCAGCTACCAGGGGCTGCTCCTTCTCTCTTGACAAGGTTTCTGGTGTGCAGCCATCCCATTCCAAACTTGGAGGCATCAGTTTCTCCGTGGTCCCTCATCTCCCAGATGCCTGCTCACTCCCGTAGAAGGGAGCAGAAGTACTAAGTGGGAGCTGGGAGGACTGCGTTCCAACCCTGCCTCCACCACAGTAAGACCTTCAGACCTCAGCTGTGTTTTACTTCGCCCGGTTTGGCAACACGATGAAAAGAAATGGACCATTTGGCGATCTTTAGGCTCCTCTTAGACTTGCAGTCCCTACCTTAGATGAAGCACAGTCCAATCCAATCCCTACGGACAAATCTTCTTAAAAACAGTACTCTGTCCTTGCTATCGAAAGTGTGGTTTGTGCAACATGAGCATCAGAATCACCTGGAAGCTTCTTCGAAAGGCAGTGTCGGGCCTCACCCCAGACCAGAATCAAAATCTGCATTTTACCAAGATCCCCAGGTGTTCTGTATGCTCGTTTCAGTGTGAGAAGCTCGACGGTTTGTACTCTGTATCATCTCTCTGTTCTAAAATCTTTCCAAAATTCTAGAAACACAATATTGACAAAATAAAATCCACATTTCTGAGAAAGCAGCCCTTCAGCCAGCTGGCCTGATGGACACCCTCTTCTTAGAGAATGGGTGCTGGGTCCCCTTTGCACATGCTCTCCTGGCGTTTCCCTTTTGCCCATAGTAGGAGGCATGTCCTTCTTCATCCTGTCCAAGTCATCCTTTAGATCCAACTCCAAGCCCACCTCTCGTTACACCTTCTTTGCCGGGCCATGCCTTCAGTGATAAGCCCGAGTTCAGTCTTAAGGGCAACGAGCTACAACATGGCTTGCTTACTAGGCGTATCGATGTGTAGCAACTCTTCTCTCTTCTCTATATCTTACTCCCTCACCTACACTGCAAATGCCTTCTTAACAGGGATTCACTGTACCCACAGACACACCACATGGTCCAACAAAAACGATTCATGCTCCTTATGGACCAGGCCCCACTTGAAGAGACTGCAGTGAAGGAGACATGGGTCCTTCCCGTCAACAGATGACACAGACTCGGCATGAGGGAAATGCGTGGTGGGCATCGATTCATCTCATTTCTTTAAAATGGATTACTTTGCCAGTAATTCTGACTCTTCTTTTAATTTTTGTTTGCAACTTCACTGTCTAGGACATGTATTTTGTGCTTTGATTTCAGATTTACTTTGGGGTTGCAGAGTTACATCGATAAGTAAAAGTCATCAGGCAAATATTTTCAAAAAGATCGAGATCAGCACCTTAGATCTGTAAGAACTTAAGAAGAAAATGTTGGGGTGTTTAGCCAATTTTAGGACAAAATCTGCACTGGCCTGTGAGTTCTCACTCCAGCACTGTGTACCTTTTCACATTCTGATGACCAGTTTTAACCAAATCATTCATACATGAAACAGAAAATGTTAGCCATTTTTCAGGCACCCATAAGCTCATGGCCTGGCATATGACATTGATCCTAGTGAATGAAAGTGAATGGAAAAATTCTCTCTCCCCTACATCAAAGAAGAAAGTGTCTAAGGAAAGAAGTTTTCATAGTTGAATGCTCTTCAACCTTAAAAGCCAACCATAAGGAAGAGATCAGTAAATCTGCAAATACTGATAAGGAAGAAACCAAAAGTGGCAATTTCCACCTGGCCATTAATACTCTGTGGTAAAATGATTACATCTTCTTACTGTATTGGTCTACATTATGCAAGTCAATACATATTTATTTAAACAGCATTGGTTTAAAAAAATGATTTAAGATGGCTTACAAAACTTAACTTTGACATTACCTAAGATGAAGCTAATAACAAAAATGATACAAAGTGAGGGAAATCACGATTATATAGTAAAATTGGTCCAGGAATTAAGATAGTCAAGAAATGCAGACAATGGGCCCCTACACTAGAGATGGACCACGCATTCTGGGCTAAGTTTCCTAACATTTAAAGCAAAGAAGGAAACACGATCAGTTACAAGACTGACATCATCCATACTTTTATGTTTTGAGGATTCACGAGACACATGTCTCTTCCTGTGAAAGAGAATTTCTCCTCTGGCTTCTGGCAGAGAGGACAGTATCTCACAGTGGCCAGCATCAGGAGCAATGTCCCTGCAGAGCTCCTTTTGTCCCCAGAGGACCTCAACCTTTAATGCAAGAGGTATTTCTGGGACCCCCTACTGAAAACCAAGGGAGCTTACAAATCTGGAAGTGTGTACTCCGTAGGCCAAACTAAAAGGAGTCAAGGGAATGCCCAGCACAGGAAGAAAACTCAGTCTGAGGAGACAAGAAGGCTTCTCCCATCTCCAAGGACAGCTGTGGTAAGACACAGGGGAGTCTGTGAAAGTTAGAAAAACTGGTTAAATTCAGGAAGAATTTGAATCTAAGAGTGTCCAGAGTGGCGCTCCTGAGCCTCATTCCAAACAAGGTAGTCTGCTGCTTCTAACTTGTAAGCTGTCTTAGGGAACACCGTATTACATCTTTTATGCTACAACTTGACCATGGTTGAATATGAACCACTTACCAAGCATCCTGCATAGAGTTGGGAATAAGACCAAACCATCACAACAGCTCACTCCAAAAGATGAGTCATGTTTCAAGAATGCATCTTTACTATGAATAAAAGCTAATATGAGAGTGTCATGTCATTTACATGTAAATATTAAAAGGCACAGCATCAGTAAAGACATTTTAATTATCCTTTAAAGAAAGAATCTAAGAAGTTGTGTAATTCAATTGTTCATGGTACTAGCAGGATTTGGTTTACGGACACAAACAAATGGGCCCTGCGTATATATCGCGGGGTGGATACCACGATCAAGGGCCACTCCGGAAGCTATTACCACCCATGAGTCCTTGCAACCTCACTGTTGGGATGACAGCGCAGAGTGATCCACACTCCCCAAATGGTCTCCTGAGTACAAATGGTCACTGACTGGGACTGACTGGCATGACACAAAAGTGAACAGATGCAGCTAAATGGGAGCACTTACCTCACTTTCTTTCTGTTTCTTCCCAACTCCTTCATCTAATCATTCCTTAATTTACAACTGTTTAATGAGCACATGCTATGTGCTAAGCACTATTCTGTTCAAGGATAAAACAATGACAAGTTGAGTCACTGTCTCCATGGAGCTTAAATTCCAGTGATGTCTAAGGTCCCTCATGGGAGTCATTTGCACTCAACATCTAAATCACAGGTCTTGTAACATTCCTTCTTTCTGGCACCAGGCAGAGGACATCGGAAGAGCTGTGCTCAGCTCTGGATGCCCCATTTTCTGGGAGAAAATGAAAACCAGGAGAATGGTGTCTGGAAAGGGGATCAGATAAACAGGATCAACTGGAAGAACCAGGGCTGTTGTAAGAAGGGAAGGAAAATGCAAACATGGGAAGGGCTTCTGAGGAGCAGAGGGCAGATGGCTGCCCAGGGCCATTTCCTATGGGGACACAAGGACAAGGGCAGAATCCTGAATACTGGGACCAGTGGGGAGAATACAGGATGGAAAAACATTTATTACAGTTGTAAATAATATGTAAGAATTATAAAGAAAATTAAATCAGAGCATTTGTGAAAATACTAAATATTGAATTAGTAGAAAACTTCCAAATAAAATCTTTTTAACTTAAGAAAAAATAGAACCTTATGCTTCCTTACTTGAAAATAACTTTCTAAAAAATTAGGTTATAGGGCACCTGGGTGGCTCAGATGGTTAAGCATCTGCCTTCAGCTCTGGACACGACCCTGGCATCCTGGGATAAAGTCCCACATCGGGCTCCCTGGTCCTTGGGGAGCCTGCTTCTCCCTCTGCCTCTGCCTCTGCCCACCCCCCTCTCATGAATAAATAAAAAAAATCTTTAAAAAATTTTGTTTAATTAAAAAAAATAAAACTAGGTTATATACTTGAAATGGCTATAAACTATATCACCTAGAAACTTTAAATGATGAGCTTTTAATGCTATGGTTGGTGATTACTAAGGAATTTTACTCACACAACAAAGTGATAAAAATTGTCTTAGCGGGGTACCTGGGTGGCTCATTCAGTTAAGGATCTGCCTTGGGCTCAGGTCATTACCCCAGAGTCCTGGGATCGAGCCCCACACTGGGCTCCCTGCTCACAGGGAGCCAGCTTCTCCATCTCCTCCCTGTTCATGCTCTCTCTTGCTCTCTCCCTCTCACTCTCTCACACAGAAAGTGATGGGTTTAACATCATTAAAAAAAAAAAAAAAGGCAGTACAGCTAGGTGACCAACAAGAGAACAAATTATTTAGAATATGTAAAATCTATATTATTGCTTGAGCAGGACCATGGGACCATCTGAGGCTGGGATGGGGGTTCCTTCAGAAACTGGTTCAGACCTCTGTCCCATTACAGTGATTCTATCTATTATTTGTTCTGGACTGTAACTGTTGGAAGTGAAGTAAGCTGCTATGGGATCATTTACCTTTTACATTATATTTTTATGGGAAAATGAACTACACATCCTAACCCAATGACTCTAATGTTTTGGAACGGATAATCTTCAAAAGCTGGTGACAGCTTATAACTGAGCAAATATATTCATTTATTTGACCAATAATTCCCAAGTGCCAACTCTGTACTTAGTTGACATGCTGGCTACCAAGAGTACAAAGAATAAGTACTGACCTTCAGGAGCTCAAGGCCAAGTAAGAAAAACACCTGTGAATATAAAAAACCAAAAGCTCCCATATTACCATATAAATAACATCTGAACTGATTAGTAAGCAGACTGGGTGTCTGAATATGGATTTTACAAAAAAAAAAAATTATGTAGCCTAATCAAATGGAGATGCCAAATTTAAATGAATCCCATAACAGACGGGCTCACATTTTGTCATGATTTAGAGCATTATTACTGCCTTTGCACCTGTTAAATCAAAAGGTGCTATCATGACATTGAACTACCCTTCTTTTTCACTCTTGTATTTTCAAACCATCTTTGTTAAGTTTTATAACCATCCTGAAAAGCTTCAGAATCAAAGACAATCCAGTACATTCTGAAATCATGACCCACACATTTGTACTTCTAAAGCAAATGAGCTTTGGGAATTAACAGTGTTAGCTAATGATGTAAATATCTAAAAACGCAGGGATGGAGGTCATAGTATCTGAGAAAGAAAGATAAAATAAAAATCGGAATATCAGAAAGTTGAGATAAATACCAAATTCGAGCCCTGGGCAAACTTTTTTTTATTGCTGTATTATAAATGTTGGAAAAGTCAGGTTTATAATGGAAACACAGGCAGACCAATTCTCAATGTAATATACATAAATAATATGTTTCTGTTCCTGTATAGTGATTTTCCTCTCTTTTGAGCATTAATCTTTGAATGACTTACTTTATAAATTATTGAACTTAGTTCAAAAGCAAATGAAATTTAAAATACCGATTTATTGAATGGCCAAAGTGCCATGCTGAAATTACTGTGATTTATCTGTTTCTTTAATTGCAACTGTAGCAAACATACTTCATTGCTCAAAATTATTACCTGGTTGCATAGTTTACTCTGCTTTAAACATAAATCTGTCTCCCTGTTCAGAACAGCAGCTGTTTGCCAGGATCTCATTCATTCTCCCACAACTAAGAGGTCCAACTTTTTCTTTCTACAACCTGAAAATGCATCTATATGTACGTTTAAGTACATACAGAAAATGGCACCCATTTTTTGGAAACTAATTAAATCCACATGCACCATGATTACTGCAGTGGGGGAGAGGGTAAGGTGGGATACCATTTAGCTAGTATAGAGTTTACTACTCCCCATGCACACATGCCTACTTGTACCCAGCATGGCACTGATGACAGCTTTGTCTGTAGAAGTAATGTGTGTGCTCTTGGGCATTACTGCCTGTAGGTTTTGCTATCATAGCACCTAAGCCACTGATTCTGTGGCTAGGAAGGGAGATTCTGACTTAAAATCCAATGTATTATTCATATCAAGAAGAGGACTTCCCCTTCATTTCCATTCTCATAATTTGGTTGGTGGAGAAACTGGGAAAAGTGTATATTCTCCAACAAGGGAAAAAGTTGCCACATATATGATAACAGACTAAATGGCTCAATATAGAAAGAGTTCTGATAAATAAATAAGAAAACTATTTTAAATCAGAAAAAAATGGGCAAGTAACTTTTAAGAGCCGAGTCACAGAAAGATATAATAGTATGTGTGTTCTTAGAAATGATCAAAGCAATACAATTTAAAACACTATGAAACTACTTTTCACCAAGTGAACTGGTCAAGTTTTCTTTCTCCCGATACTAAATACTGGGAAGCATAAATTTAGGACCACAGATATGCTGCTGGTAGAAGTGCAAATTATACAATATTTTCAGATGATAATTTAACAGAGCTTCTACAGTCCTTAAAATGTTCGTACTTTTCAACCTGTTATGCTCATATATAATACTCTACCTTAAGGAAGTAAGTTATGAAAGTGAAGATGTACATTTAAAGACGTTCATGGTCACCTACTTTTAGAATAACAAAGAAGTGAAAAACACCTAAAGAGCTCATATTGGGAGATAAATAAATTATGCTACATTCACAAGATAAAAAGGTATGTATTTATTAAAAAATCACAATAGTAAAGAATAG
>ML109216.1:80773-178306 GCA_003697995.1 Taxidea taxus jeffersonii
TTGCTCCATAATTATCTATGTCCCAGAGAAGATACTGGGGTATCTAACTATTCCACTGGCAATTCAAGGAAGACTCATCCTGTCTGGAGGCAGCACAACCCCAAGACAACAAAGCCACTGTTCTGAGCAGACCACACATGCGCAGTCATTCCCTTTCCCTGCATGGCACGGGGGAGCCAGCCACCTGTCAGGCACTGCGGCTTGACGAGGTAACACTTGTGAAGGGTTTTTGGGATGTGCAGCACACATGTCGTCCCAGGAGCTCACACATGGCATACCATGCTGCAGAATTCAAGAACTATTTTTAAAATCTATCTACCAGTTGAGCAAAACTGGGAACGTTCTTGTGGACTGTTGTAAAACCCGTCACTCCTTCATTAAGAATCCTTCGAAAAAAGAGCATACAACTGGTGGGGATTACTGAACAGGACATAAAAGACACTTTAAAAAGAAAGGAAAAAAACTAGTTGTAGTCAATGCCAAGTTTTCAGGGAAACCTCAAAGAGCTTGCTTTGTTTCATCTATTTTCTTGAAAACAAGCAATTCAAGGGGGTAAAAAAGGAAATATCTCGCATCTTGTCTGTCCAGATGTCATATTCAGGTCTGAGAGTGAGTCATGGTGCAGTGGATCAGCAGAGGGCACAAGTTTTGTCGGATGCCCTAGAACCTATAAACACCAAGGCCAGGGTGTCTTTTTCTAGAGCCCTGGTCAGACTTGCCTGGTCAGTTAAGTCAAGTGCTTTGATAGGTGTAGGTTTAAATATGGGATCACCTTTACCTCTCTAGACTATCATTACACAAAGCTTTTCTGGCTTCTGGAAAAATAAGAGGTTTATTTTTAACGGATGAAGGCAGGTCCCATGTCCCGTCTTTAAGAATGCCTCCTTTTGCCAAAGGGAATCCTAGGACTGAGTGGGTAGGTTTAATGGATTGCCTTTGGCTAAGAGGTTTGCGGAGAGTTCCCCAAAGCAGCCGTACTCCTCCAGTGGCCGAGCCACTGGGGTCTGCCTCCTTTCTACCTAGGCTCCCCCTTTTATAATTAAAAAGCCATTGTGGCAGCTCTGCACCACCTGGATCCTGCTGGCTCTCATGATTATCATCAATTTTCAAATTCCTGAAGTTTGCAGGGGCGGGTGCTGGCATGTTCTCAAACCCATTCATATTTACCTTTCTAATACCTATGCTCTGAGACAACAATGCTGACCATACCAAATGACTCAGGCAAACCTGAACAGTGATCCTCTTTTGACTGAAATCGTTCTTTAAAAAACAAACAAAAACAAACAAACAAACAAACAAAAAACTATCCTGTAGTATATTTCCTACAAAATCAACTCTTCTTCCAGTATTGCTTTCTCAATATTGTTTTATCCCTGAGATGTGGGACACCCCGGGGGAGTTGGCAGTGATTGGGTGGGGGGGACTTTAGAGAAAAGCCTGGGTCAAAGCTATCAAATGTCAGAAAGCTGATGTTCTTCCTTCGTGCTTACTATTTAACAGGTGGAAGAATCACAATATATGAAAACCAGTACCCAGGCCCTTTCATAGTAATCAGAATTTCCTAGGCATACAAATGATGATCACTGATTAATATCAACATGTAAAATTGTCTAGCTGACATGCATATGCCGACAGCACTAAGGGACTTCCTCTCCCAAATTAAAACTACTCACCCATGTTAAAATTCATTTGTCAATGGAAGCGCTACCCATTTGTCATCATAGAAAGAAAATACTCTGCCCTCTGTGATATCAACAGTCTTGGCTCATACTAAGCACAGCCAGCCAGTCTGCTTGGTGCCTGATAAATACCACCTTTTGGGAAATGCAGTAAATCCTCCTGGACCCTGCAGAATGTAAGCTCCATGGGCCAGGCATTTTACCTCTTTGCTTCACTGCTGCAGTCCCACTGCCTAGCACATAGTGGTGTTCAATAAACATTTGTTGGGTAGATTTTTAAAAATTACTTCCCATAAGTTCTCACTGTGACGATCAAAGGTAGAGATTATGTGTGCTTTCTTTTTACAGATGGAGAAACTGAGGCTTGGAGAGATTAAGTAACTTGTTCCCAGTCACATGCCTAATAAAGTGGCAAAGCCAGGATTTCCACTCCTGTCCGTCTACCTCCTAAATTCACCCCGTACCACTCTGCTCTCCTGCTTAAGTGTCTCCAGTATTCAATTACCTACTAAAAACCACTTGCATCCAACAATGTCCACATAGAGAGACACACTGGGACACTGGAAATTCTTCCCATTACATGTTTTCTAACTGTGCCTTATGACCTGCTATTTAGCATGTCTCGTGCCTAAAACCCAATTATTTGGGTGTTTCTTCTATTTCCTTGCACAATTACCCTCCTTTTTAGCAAACACCACACTGATAAAGGCAGGAAAACAAACCCTGTGGGATGACTTTTGCCTGCTGTAAATACGAATGATGTCCTCCTGCTAACAGGAAAAACAGAAAGCCACCCGAGCTTTAAGTACTTTCCATTCTCCGAAGAGGGAAGGTCACACTTCATTTGTTTTTACATAGACTTCATACAAAGGGGGGAGCAATTCACCACCTATTTACCTTTTTATTTTGTTTCTTCATCATCATTCTTTTCTTCTCTTCTTTGTGGCACACAGACCTATTCAGCTCTCCCCACAGAAAGAAGGAAGTGGGGGAGAAGACAGGAGGAGGGGAGACGAACAGATAGGAGGGGAGGACAGAGGCGGGAGAAGGAAGAAAGGGAGGGCGGTCCATTCCCTATCCATTCATCGCATCTGCTTTTTCTGAGCCAAACTTCTTGAATGAACTTTCTACGCCCACTGCCTCCACTCGACTCCTGCTAACCCATCACTGAAGGCCATCCTGGTTAGGTGCTGGGAAGATAGTAATGAGGAAGTCTCCCGAACCTATCTCCCCCACTTGGGGGCTTCTCTAAATCAGAGGCCACCATGCTCTAGTCCCTGGCTGGTCAGCTCCACAAGAACGTCCAGACAGGACCTCGATCTCTGCGTATCATCAAAGTGGGCTCCTCTTCTGCACCCGCAGCCCCTCCTCTATCTGACCTGTTAACAACCACACCAACCTCCCTACAACTTCACTCATCCTCTCCCTCGTGGAGATCCAGTCAAGCTCTCAGTTCCTCTAACGAAATGCTTCTTGTACCTGTTTCCACTTTTACACCTAGTGTATTTTTACACCTGGTCTATCTGCTCCAGCTTTTGTTACCTTTTATCCATGCAGACTGCAGTGACTGCCTTCCTACGGCCCTTCCACCTCCCAATAATCAAATGCACTAGTGAGAAATCAAATTTTCCAGGAACATAACTCTCCTGTCCTTCTCCTAGTCAAAGTATCTCTTATGTTCCCTCTTAACAAGAGAACGTCAAACTGTTAAACCGGCATTCAAGGCTCCCACTGTATAGGTGCTACCGTCTTGGCGAGTTTACGGTCTTACTCACTTAACTGAAACTGATTGACACTGAGCTCTGCTGAACATCCAAACAGATGCAGCTCCAACGAGGAAAAGTAGAGCTAAGTTTTGTGCAGTGGGTAAGAAATCAAGTCCACATGCCAGGTTCACGGAGTTTCCAAAATATGTCCCTGTAGAGTAGCATCGTTAACATCTTGGGATTATTCAGAGCCACTGAGGTGCTTCCCTGAAGAAATGCCTCTTTCCCTGTGATTCTTTCCCTATAGGCTTCATGCTCCAGTAGTCTAGCTTCCCGGGACTCACTGCAAACTGAAGGAACTATGGTATCAATTATAAGCTTAAAACCCAAACAATAACTACTTCATTGTATCATTTTATACCTTTTAAAAGATTTTATTTATTTGACAGAAAGACAGTGAGAGAGGGAACACAAGCAGGGGTTTGGGGGAAGCAGGCTTCCCACTGAGCAGGGAGCCCGATGCAGGGCTCGATCCCAGGGCCCCAGGACAAGCCAATGCTTAATGACTGAGCCACCTGGGTGTCCCCATTTTATACCATCTTTAGAGCAACTTTCTTTTTCTTCCATTCATGGATGCTTTAAGTGTAGCTGTAACTTACCAAAGAGTCCCCCTTGCCCAGTGCCAGCAGCTAAGCTGAGACTAGTCTCTGTTGTCAGGGGAGAGTGAGGTTCGGGTTGGAATTTATGTGAAAAACAAACATGGGATGCTTGTTAATCATTTCATAAGTGAACAGTGATTTTCTCAAGCCTGAAAGCCAACTCTAGCTACAATAATCCCTCTACCTTGCAAAACTGCAATTCTCCTAAATATTTTGAAATACGGTTATGCAGATACATATTCCGTGACGCTTTCACTACAAGTCGTAACGAGTCACAAGCACCGATGTTCCGTCTAGCTTCAGGCCATGAAGGGGTTTTGTAGCAACATGAATTATACCAAAATGAAGATTAAGCATTTTTAAAAAAACGAGTAGAGGGGCACCTGGGTGGCTCAGGTGCTTAAGCGTCTGCCCTTCGGCTCAAGTCATGATCTCAGGGTCCCAGGATCAAGCTCCCGCACTGGGCTCCTCACTCAGTAAGGAGTCTGCCTCTCCCCTCTCCCATCCCTCCCCTGGCTCTTTCTCTCTGTCTCTGTAATAAATAAATGAATTTTTTTTTAAAAAGTGGAAAATCCATCGGGAGTGTAGCCTGCAAAGAAATTATACCCATTATGGTCTTTGAGAATGAATTTGGAAATAACTAGAAACTGTAAGGGGCATTGCATGCTTCATATTAATTTCATTAAAATTTAACATAGGAAATCACTAAAAACCCAAATGACATATTTGTAATTCCATACAGTTTTAGATGTCACCCTGTACATGGTGAAGACCCAGTAGCACTGAATGAAGGTAACAGTGCAATGCTGAACTACACAGAATCCTGTGCTCGACTTTTTCATGTGTGTTTGTTCAGTGGGGGAAAAAAAATTATACTGCATTTCTCCTGGACCCCAGGACACCTGGTAAAGTGCTCAATCAATACTTAGTGACTGAATCACAAGAGTGCAGAGTTAACTAAAATTCGCGAAACGGCTTAAATGAAAATACAGACCCAGGAAGCAGTATTTATGTCTGTGTCACAGATGTGTGGGCAAAGCTTTATATTACACCTCTGGGTGGCTTGTGACACTGCAGTGGGTCATACTGTTTACAATGAAGAACCCCCCCCTCATAGTTAGCCCATGTTAGAATGCTTATTACCTCTGATGCATCGTGGTTGTTTATTACCCCATGAGGTTTCCATTTACTAAGGAATGTGACTTTACGTGCATCTTATAACTAAGACTGTCCTAGAAAGAAAATGTAATGCTGGTAATATGGTTTGTTGGTTTATAGGAAGGTATGGCTCTTGTCTCAAGAGAACTGATTGAGAACTATTCCAGATTAGAAGTAATCTCTTTTGTTATTTGGATACGCAACCATTAAAAAATATAACCAATGAGCACTGCTTTCCACAACACTGCCTTTTTTTTTTTAAGATTTATTTTTATTTGAGAGATTGAGAGCAAGGAATGGGTAGAGGGAGGATAGAGAATCTCAAGCAGGCTCCCTGCTGAGCATGGAACTTGATGCAGGGCTCGATCCCAGGACCCCAAGATCATGACCTGAGCTGAAATCATGAGTCGGGTGCTCAACCCACTGAGCCACTCAGGTGCCCCTCGCCTTTTTCTTATAACCAAAGAACTCCCACCTTGATACTCTGGCAGTTTTTCATGGTGGGTACTCATCAGGATTACCCTTCAAACACTCTCTAAACTCACTGTTACCCTACCACAGGTCATTCACAACCTCCAACTGACACACACCAGGAGGTTTTCCACAGGCAACATCCTGATCGGAGAAGCACGAGTATCCATATCAAGTTAAAAATGTATTCCATTATGGGCTGCAGAGAAAGTGACTCTCCAAGTGCCCAGACTGGTCATCTAATACCTGCTTTGTAACTGCCTCTAGCAGTTCAACTTTATTAAAAGCACAAGAAATCTCCTTCTCCTTGTTGTCTGGTTTTAAATATAGATTGCAGTTTTTAAGGATAAACTTGAAGTCACTTGGGTATGAAATCTCTTACATAGCCCCAAGGTGATACTGGTATAAAATGTTTCTCTTCTCTTAATCTTTTATTGTTCTGTAATTCTCTTATTATTATGTTGATGGCAGTTTTCATAGCATTTTGGACACTTCTAAGAAAATAAAACTGAACTTGAGAATTCAATTTAAGTAAAAATGGAAACATGAGAACATTTAAACTCAATATTGCTATTCACATACTGCTACTTGCAACTCTTTATGATAGGAATATTCGGTTAATAATCCTTGGCCTCTGCAAGGTACAAGTGATCATGAGGCACCAGGTACTATGGCCAATGCTCTGAAGGATACATGGACAGAAAGATGCAATTATAAGGTGCTTATAATCTGTCGAAGGGAAGAGACAAGAATGAATAATAATGCAAGGCAGAAAGAACAAGCACCATAGGAGAAGTATGCTAAAACTGCAGTGGGGATTTAGAAAAACAAGGGCCACTTCCCTTAGGAATCCCAGGAAAAGAATGCAGAGATGTGGCTCTAGAGCAGGACACAGTGACAAGTGTCATGGGTGATCAACAGTCCACAGGCAAGGAAAGAGGTGGAAGAGAAGCAGGGACTGTTCAAAACAAATCTCCTGAAATGATGCGATCATGTATAAACTGCACAGCAACAAAAGCTAAAGGGGTACCTTACACCATGTGCAGAAATTAACTCAAAATGGATCACAGATCTAAGTGTAAGAACTAAACCTATAAAACTCTTATGAGAAAACACAGGGAAAAGGCTCATGACACTATCTCTGGCAATGATTTCTTGGATAGGATACTAAAATCACAGGCAACAAGAGAAAAAATAGATATATTAAACTTCATCAAAAATATGAAATTTTTGTTCATCAACAGACACTATTTACAGAGTGAAAGGGCAACCCAGGGAATGGGAGAACATGTTTGCAAATCATATATTTTATAAGGGATTAATATACAGCATATATAAAGAACTCCTACAAATCAACAACAAAAACAACCCCATTCAAAAATGGGAAAAGGACTTGAACAGATATTTCTCCAAAGAAAACATGCAAAATAAGCACATGAAAAGATGCTCAACATCATTCACCCATAGGAAGATACAAATCAAAAGCACATTAAGTACCACTTCACATCCACTAAGATGGCTATCAGAAAGGAAGGAAAGAAGAAAGGAAAGAAAAGAACAAATGTTGGCTAGAATGTGGAGAACTGGAACCTTTGCACACTGTTGATGGAAATGTAAAATGGTGCAACTGCTACGGAAAACAGTATGGAGGCTCCTCAAAACAAAACAAAAATAGAATTAACTGTTAGTTCTAGCAACTCCACTTTCGGGTATATACCTACAAAGAACTGAGCAAGATATCTGTACACTTGCATTCACAGCAGCATCACTCTCTCAACGGCCAAATGGTGGAAGCAACCCAACTGTCCACTGAGGGATTCACAGATAAACAAAATGTCACATATTCCTAGAGCGGAATATTATGTAGCCTTAGAAAAGAAGGAAATTCTGACAGATGCTACAACACAGATGAATCTTGAAGACATTAGACTAAGTGAAACACACCAGTCACAGAAGAACAAATACTACAGAATTCCAATTATATGAGGTAGTTGGAGTCGTCAAATCCATTGAGACAGAAAGTAGAGTGATGGCTGCTGGGGGCTGAGGGAGGGGGGAACGAGGAGCTGTAACAGGCACAGGGCTCTGGTTTTACAGGATGAAGTTTTCTGTGGATGGGTTGTGGCAATGACAGCACAACCATGAGACTATACCTTATACCACCAACTGCACACTTAAAATGGTTAAAATGGTAAATTTTATATGTACTACATTCTTCTGTGAAAATAACTTTTAACTGTAAAACTAAAAAGCTACTCTTCAAAAAATTCAACCCTCCTCAATAGCACCACCCGTATGAACAATGCATTCCTAGACCTGAGAAGGGCCTTTTGCCCTGGCCCCCCGACTCTCCCCAGTCCGCTCTGCCTTCACTGACATTCCCAGACCGAGCCTCTGTCTGGCCCATCCCCCAGGATCAGATCCATCCCAGACTATTTCTAAGGCTCCCCTGTCTTAGCACTAATGTTCCACAATCACCTATAACTTGTCCTAAAAGGAACAATGCACATGTCAGTGGTCTCTCTGCTGGGTGCTGATGGACTGAACACTGTTCTCTCTGAGCTGGAGCCCTGAATTTAAGAATGTGATACCAACAGTAACACTATTTAACATAACACAGCAAGTTAAAAAAAACGTGCCAACTGCGTTGACTGAGATCTTATTTTCTATCTCTGGAGTTCACAAGCAGATATCACTCATCATCAGCAATGTCCACATTGAGCCTCCTAATGAAGTCCTTCAGAGGTGTTCCTTGAGGATCATAAGGTAAACATTCCAGTTAAAGGAAACAAGCCAACAAACAGAAGAGTTGCTCAAGAAATTCAGATATGACTAAAATGCTGGCTTGTGTTCAAAATATGCATCTCCTTGGGTCAGGCCATGTGACAGCACTCAACAATGAGAAGCTTGTCCGTCTGGCTTGTTCTCCAGCCCTGTCTTATCCTCCGTATCATCCTTAAGTCAATGTGACAAGGGCATAAACACATCTCCACCTAGAGAAAATATCCCCAAGTTCAACTTGTGGTGTGTGTGGTGTGGTGTGGTAGTGTGTGCCACTACCCAGCACAAGATAGGTTGGGTTCCAAACATTACCTTGTCAATTTCTCTCTCTCACTTTTTTTTTTTTTTGACATAACATTGAGCTTTAATGTCAGCAAAAATGGGCACAATCCCAGGTCAAGCCTCACAGTCTAGTTTCTCTCATAATGTGCTGGGATACAGAATGTAGAGCCTACCTGCCTTACAGAACAAGTTTTATGGGAAAATGGAGTTGACATGCACTTAGAGATTTCAAGATGAATTTGTCCCTGAGGAAATGAGTGAGGGTGCACACCCTGGAGGCGTTACTGGTGGACACTTTTACCTGGACAGTGGGAGAGGGGTAGGCTCAAGAGTAAGAATGGGTTCCAGGTGGACAGAGGGCCAGGTGGTGAGAGGAGGAAGTGAAGGCAGGAGGAGATGGGAGAGGAAGGGGTGAGGTGCTGAGGAGCAGATGGGAGGACAAAGGTAACAAGTAAGCGGACAGCTCCTTGATATCTGCAGCAAACTAGCCCTGGTGTAGACCATGGCAGAAGTAGGGACAGGATATCTTGTTCTTCTCTGTGCCTCTGAACCAAATATGTCTGAAGTTGGGGGTGAGGGTATGAAGGGGCATGGGTAGAAGCTGCATTTTCTCTGGTCTCCTTCCTCCTTGCTCATCCTTCTCTTTATGGTATATTCTACAATCCTGGCCACCATTTTTTGTTAATAATCTCTCTCTCATACCTGCTCACCTATACAGGTACACACACACACACACACACACACACACACACACACACACAATCACAGGCAGGGGGGAAGAAGGAGGATGCTGGGGCTGGAGGACAGGCATGGAACCACCTATGTCCAGAGTATGCGGCACAAAGAGGACATGGGAGTGAGGAGAAGAGGCAAGGGGTAGGAGGAGTATGTCCTTACCCCTGCTCCCACCTGTTTGAGCATCTGTCCCTTGGCTGAAAGATGTGTCAACTATGGACTTTCAGTCCAGCCATGCTCTGGGCAGAATCCACTAATGCCTCCTAGCCTGTGAAGAGATACTACTGGTTCTCTCATGAGTCTCACCAAGCTTCGAGCATTCGCATTGCTACCATTTTCCCCTCTCTGCCAATCTGCAGTTCCATGCGATCTTACTGGGGGCTCTGCTGTGAAAGGAGGCTGCCATCTTGGAGTTGACTATCACATGGCATACACAGAACACCCAATAGGAGAGCTGGCCCAAGCAACCACGTGACAGGGGAGGTGGGGGGGTAAGTCAGTTTGAAAAGAACTGGAATATGAAATGCACTTTCTAAGTACAGTCCAGTTTCTATGAAGACTGTCCTCCTTGGATCCTGGACTTTTACACTTCAATACCCAATTTTAAGACAGTAGCTTATTCCTCAGAAGCATATTAAAAAATAGATATAAATCTAAGTTTAAGTACGAAAGATATTTCTTTTTTATTATCAAATATACTTTCATTGGGAGCCACTTCTCCTCTAATCAGATGTTTAACTCTCTTAACATATTTTATGTTTTTATTAGCCAGTGGATTCATTCTGTAATAAAGGCACTCCTTTCCCAGAACTACATGTTTCAAAATTTTCTTGCTTAAAAGATTCATGCTTATTTTAAAACCAAGAGGGGATTAAGAAAGCCTGGCTTTTGGAGGACAGGTATCCAAATATCCCAAAGTGCCCAGCTATTGCCATAAATTCAATCCAGAAGTATTTATTGATCACTTACTACATTCTTGGAACTGCACTAGCTACCCACAGAGTTATAGTAGTAAACAACGTTATTACACACTCACTACAGAAAGATGAAAACAATATAACGTACCATGGGATTCTAGGATTAGATGGTGGTAAACACTGCATTTGTGAGTATACTAAAACCAATGAATTGTACACTTAAAATTTTGAGTGGATTTCTGGGCATGTGAATTTTATCTCAGTATAAAGTCATTTATTAAAAGCCCTATGGGTGTGTACTGAAGAGAGCCAAAATGTACTATATGCTTTCCCATGATAAGTATTCAATAAATGTTTTGTAAAGAACACAATCAGGTGTAGTTTAATTAAAACAAAGTATCTACTTGGAAAAACAATATATATCTATAACCTTGGTCATTACTGTAGTTGGCATTATCATTCAAACTATAAGTGCCCTTATGAGTTCAGCCCTGTTAAATTCACCTAAAGCTTAGTTAGCTGTTTACTTCTGTTGGTCCAGCTTATGGCATAGCATGAGCTGAGCAATTATACAAGATTTGTCCCGATTACTCAGAAGCCCACCTTTCAGTTGACTTCATGTTGTAGAGCCCTGGCCAGAGCCCGAGGGACTTTGGCTCTTCCAAACCAGTTCAGCTAAGCCTTCCCACCACCAAGCATGGCCACTGTAACCTTCTCTGTTTTCCTGCTGCTTATTGTACCTCCACGTGAACAGATGGAAAGCTAGAATATGCTGTAGGCAGGTCTGTATCGCCCACTTATGACTGTGACTAACATAATCTTGTCCTTGGCTGTCTTAGTCTGTTGCAACATGAACTTCCTCATGATGCCAACAGCTTCCTCATGGCACCAAATATGTTACTGAAACACACCAGAGATCCAGTAAATGTTTTTGCTTTGCTGATTTTACCAATTCCCTGCATTCACTTTCAGAAAAATTACTGAAAGCCATCATTTAGCCATTTCTCAAATAGTTATTCTATAACACACTAAAATTACAATATCATAAACCCTCTAATATTGGGTTATTCTGCTAAGTATACTGAATATACAGTAAATATATAAATGTATGGTAAAATGTCTTCATGTTATTTTTATCTTCTTGAATTTAATTTTTCTAAAGTCTAGGATCCCCTGTGTTCTACAACAATGTAGGGAATATAATTTTAAGAGATTATTTTTAATTCTGGATTGCCCACAGAATCTATAAAGCTGCTCGCCCCTATTCAGGTCCAGGTTGTTGAGCTTTTTGAGTTCTTCTGCCTACTTTTTCAATGTCTTGTCTCTTCATTTACTTCATACCACTAACCGATGACTGTCTCAAGCAGCTAGTCTACTCTCTTTTAATTTGCTGCTTCAGTTCTGCCCTAGGTAAAACATGTCTGTCTGTCTGTAAGCATATATTTCTGTGTGTGCAAAAAGAAGAGAAATTAAGGCATGGAAAGAGAATAAATAGAAAATAATGTGAAATTCCTCAAAACTATTTAAAAGCTGATGGCTGGGATGCCTGGGTGGCTCAGACATTGGGCGTCTGCCTTCAGCTCGGGTCATGATCTCCCAGGTTCTGGGACTGAGTCCCATGTCAGGCTCCCGACTCAGTGGGGAGTCTGCTTCTCCCTCTCCCTCTCCTTCTGTCTCTCCTCCTTTGTGTACGCGCTCTCGCTCTCTCTCCATCTGTCCCTGTATCTCCCTCAAACAAATAAATAAAATCTTTAAAAATTAAAAAAAAATGTAAAGGTTTATGGACACATTAAAAGATGTTCAGTATCACTACTGATCAGGGAAATGCAAACCAAAACCACAATGAGATAGCACCTCACACCACTCAGAATGGCTGGTATCAAAAAGACATGAAACAACAAGTGTTGGCAAGGATGTGGAGAAAAAGGAACCTTTGTGCACTGTTGATGGGAAGGCAAAGTGGTACGGCCACCCTGGAAAACAGTATGAGGATCCTCAAAAATTAGAAAGAGAAATACCGTATGATCTGGTCCCTTCCACTGTTGGGCATTTACCCAAAGAAAACAAGAACACGAATTCAAAATACTTACACACCTCTTTACAGCATTATTGACAACAGCCAAAATATGGAAGCAGCCCAAGTACTGGATAGATGCATGGATAAAGAGCATGTGATATACATATATGTCTAGGTCTATATGCACAAGGGAATATACACAAGGGGAAATTACTCAGCCATTAAGAAAGGAAAAAAGGATGGGATCTTGCCATTTGTAACAACGTGGATGGACCTCCGGGTGTTATGCTAAGTGAAATAAGTCAGAGAGAGACAAGTACCGCATGATTTCGCTTAGATGTAGAATCTAAAAAAACAAAATAAATGAACAAACAAAACAGACTCTTAAATACAGAGGAAAATCGTGGTTGCGGAGGGGCGGTGAGTGGGGGGATGGGCAAAACAGATAGAGGGAAGTAAGAAGTACAAACGTCCAGTTATAAATAACTAAGTCACAAGGATGAAAAGTACAGCGTAGGGAATACAGTCAATAACTTTGTAATAGTAATGACTTTGTATAGTGACACACAGTAACTACACTTGTCACGGTGAGCACTGCATAAGGCACAGAACTGACAAATCACTATGTTGTACACCTGAAACTAATATAATATTGTATGTCAATATACTTAAACAATAATTTTTTTATTTTTAAAATAAAAAAAAAACCAACCTGTTTTTTAACTGTTCAGAATAGTTATCTTTGGTAAGTATTAGGAGACTTTAAACTTCTACTTGAAAGAATTTTGTAGACTTCTTTTTTCAATTTTTTTACAATGAGTCTATTGTAATTTGTATAATAAAAATGATTTTATATTATGCCTTATAATATTGCACGATTGCACTTTCACTTTCATATTATTATTCCCCAAGCACAGAACCTAATCTGTAAATCAAGATCCACATTCTTCGGGAAGAAGACTGAGAACAATCTCTGAGAGTAAAAAGCAAGGTTAGCAAGAGTAGCCTGGGGCGATTCAGAGATTTGGCACTGACCTCCGGCTTCAAACCCCTTTCCAGATACTTACTAGCTGCTTGACTTTAGACAAGCCCTATTTTTATGATTATTACTCTTATCAGTAATTAGTATTTCTAAAACAAAAAAATAGTACTTCTAAGATAAATAACAAAAATGATATTTGTTACACATGTTCACTGATCGCTAACCGTAGGTACCCATGCATTCTGCTGAGGGTGCTGCAGACATTACCTTTATTTGTCTTTACCGCAACCTGGTGCAGAAGCCCCGTCATCCCCCTCAGGCAGTGCCTGGACCGAGCCTCCAGGCAGTGACTATCCAGGTGGGTGGGCAAAGTTGTCTGATTCTGGGTCTTCTCTTCCAGTCAAGACAGCCTCCCTTTGGGAGTATTCGTTTCTGCCTCGTCCCACTCAAAATCGTAAGATCACTAATATTCATCTCATAGGGTTTTAAAATAACTAAATCAGGTAGTAGATGTGGATGCCTCATAAACTCCAATGGACTTTTTAAAATGTCATTATTGTGATGATTATCAGCATAATTATTATTATGGCCTCTTGTACTGGATTCACCCTGACTTTCTAGTTACTGGCAGTACTCTAGCGAGGCAGATAAAGTACACGAGTGACAGGTTAAGTCATGCTGTGAGCAGCCGTGCAGAATACCCTAATTGATAAGTATCCTAATATCACAAGCATTTAAAAGATTCATCAAAAATATTAAACAGGAGGGGTGCCTGGGTGGCTCAGTCGGTAGAGCATCCGACTCTTTGTTTCATCTTGGGGTCATGCGGTTGAGCTCCACGTCAGGCTCAGCGCTCTGCCCAGAGTCTACTTGAGAGTCTCCCTCTTCCTTTCCTTCTGCCCACATCCTCCTCCCCCTGCTCGCACCACTCTGTCTCTCTCCCTCCCTCTCTCTAAAATAAAATAAGATCTTTACATAAAAAATATATTAAAGAGTATGTTTTTCCTTAAGTTAAAATTCTCCTTTAGGAAGGCTTAAATCTTCATGAGTCAAGCAATGAACTCCAATGAAGAATTCAGATAAAATACCAAAACAGATTCTAGAAGATGAACGAGATCAAAGGAGTATATTGGAAGAGTAAAACCCACACCCTAAGGACAAAGGACATACACATAAAAACAAAAATAACCCTTTGAAATCACAGCTGGAAATCTGTCTTCCTCTTGGCATCTCTGTTGAGAGGCCAGGCCTTGGCTGTCGCACACATTAAAAAAATAACACCCCCCCCCACAAACACATCCAGATGTTCACGAATATTCATGATGTGCTTCCAATCTGGTTTGGGCTTGCCCTTGATTTATTTTTGATTAAGTTCCACCAGCTTCTGCTGGGGCCCATGAGATGGATAGCACTGCCTTAGCACAAATTTAGAGAATCTTCGTATGGTAAATAATTGCAGAAAGTCTCTCAATCTATCCCTTATAAATAAATGATTTGTGCACAAAGCTCAGAACAGCCAGACATGGAGAAACTGGCTTAGTCCTGAGCCTGAACTCGAACGTCATTGCTGCAGTTGATAAATTTAACCTCCATGTCTACTACCCAGGCCGTTACATCAGGGGATTAAAAAAAAGAAAGAAAAAAGCTAGAAACTACTGTTCTCTTTTGAGTAACATAAAGGGACATGGAGGAAAGGAAACGGAGACACATTTTCCAAAGCCACCAAATTAGTTTGTGTCCTTCCAGATACCCAAATGGTTGAAAAGCCGGAAGCCTGACAGGATCAGCTGCGTTGAAGACATCAGCTCTACATTGCACCATCTCGCTTTCTTCTACTTAAAATAAAATTCTCAAAACTTCCAAATTGAAGGAAAGGCAGCTCCAGATTTAAAAAAAAAAATACTACTGAAATGGATGTAATGATTTTTTCTTTTTTTAAAGTAGGCTCCACAACCAGCGTGGATCCTAACACAGGGCTTAAACTCAAGACCCTCAAATCAAGACCTGAGTCGGCCACTTAACCAACTGAACCACTCCGGTGCCCCTGTGATGTTCTTCTTAGAAGAACATGGCTCAGATCAATACGATGTGGGAAACAGAGACACAAGGAAATGCAGATAAAACTAAATGTCCTTATAGCCGGCAACCCCCCTGACAAATCATTGAGGTGGGCAACGTGTAACCTTCCTCCAGGAAGCTCCAACCATCTTCCTGTTAATGCTTTGCTGGAGGGAAAAACAACCCTGTTTGACAAAGAAAGATCGGCCTCAGACATCCCTAGAGTCTTTAGCATTTGAAATTCCTTTTGGAATGTCCTTTATCTTCACTACTCCGCAACCCCAAATTATATAATCACTTGCTCCTCACAATCCCAGATCAATAGGCAGCAGGCAGCAGCCTCTTTCTGCCAATGGATTCTGTCCACGGGTCCTGTACCCCTTATCTCAAGAATTCGTTCATGGCCATAGGCTCTGGACCTCACCAACATTTCAAAACTACATCAAATATACCAGGGCCCAAGTCTCTCTGTCCTCAGGCAGGCGGGTGCATTGGAGCTACATTGAGACTGGTCTAAAGTCCATTGAGACTGGTCTAAAGTTCAGACCCACGGTCAGGAGGCTAAGGGCCCACTCTGTGTGGCAACACCAGCAAAGGCTCCTGGTTTGGCCCCAGGTGACTCCCTGTCTGGGCCCTGCCTCTGTCTAATCTCATTTCAGACCCCCAACACTAAACAGAGCCTAGAAGGACAGGTGGGCCACTTGGTCTGAGATACTCGGTCTTCACCAGAGGCTTTAAATTTAGACCTTTGATGATGACATCATTATAGGCATTATAGATCCAGCTGCAAAACCCACTCAGGCCCTGAAAATAAACATGCATCACACTCCTTTACATTTTGTCTGAAGGCAAGACCATACTGCCTCTAGCGTGTTACAAATTCACACGTTTAAATAGCCTATAATTCCCCTGGCATATGCACAAATAAATTACATGGCACTCTCCCACGTTAAAAGTGCTCATGTGTTAAATGTAAACATTTGGATGTCACTACAGTTTTGGGGACCTGATGCTGACATCCCAGGGCTCCAGAAAGGCACATGGCAGGGGGAGGGGGCTCGCTCCACTATGAAACGTCCAGATTCCAAAAACAGGAATGCTCCTTTCCCCTCCCAAAGGCTGGCCACACCCTCCCAAACCCAGATTCTGCCTTCAAAGTGGCCTCACTGACTTGAATTCCTTGGCTTTTTTCCCCAGTTACCACCAATGTGATTAACATTTAGGAATTCTCTGTTGTATGTAAATGAAAACAAGCAAAAAGCTCAGACTTCTTTCCCTTTCTGGCAAACACTTGTATTCTGAGAAAGATGCTATTTTGGTTTTTAATCCCCTAGGCATATTGTGTTTTATAAAATGCAAACAAACAAAACAGTAATCTCTCAATGCTCAGGAGCAAAAAAGTTGATGCCACTGAACCGTATTTGAAGGACCTGATGAAGAGCGCCTGCCTTGTAGATGGCTATATCACATATGACGCATCTAAACTGTTCCCAAATTATATAAGAGTCGACCGAGGTTTCTAAGTGTAAAAGGACAGGTGCATAACTAAATGACAAGCGGCCCAGGATGCCAAGATCCAATGTGGCAGCCAAGAGATGGGTTCCTGTCCATCCATGTTAGCGTGGTGCAGTGCACAAAAACGCTGACTAAATTGCTACTGGGCATCGGACTCTAAATGCGACTTTGTCTGAGAGGAGCCAGAGCAGACAACTGTATCACTATGGGGCTTAAGACACAATGCCTCAGTGTATTTTGTCATCAAGTATGTGAATCGTGCAGCAGAACATAGCTCAGGCCCAACGTCTAATGCCCATCGTTTTTGCCTGCAATCTGCAAATCACCAGTCGCTCCAAGCTGGCACGTCCTATCCTTGAAGACAAAATGAAACCAAACAAAAACAAATGCTTTTCAGAGCAATGGTTGGGCTTTAGCAATGGAGTATCTAAACTCGGGACACCCTGCCACACAGATCACACTGCCATCCTTTGCAAGAGAGAATATGGGTCCAGGGAGAACATTTGCCTTCTGAGTTTCCACGCTCCCGGGGCGGGCCGCATTCCCTCCGAACACCTGCAACCTATGCACTCAGGTGGGTGCAACCTCGCCTTCCCTCATCATTTCCTGGACTCCTTGGGCAGCACAGGAAACCTGTTTTCCACGTGTTTTGCTGTCTCTAGCAAGTAACAAGAGAAGTCGATAAAACAACATCCCCCACCCTCTCCCCCCAGACAGAGTTTGGACTAAGTCTGCCCATGTGGAACCACAAGTTCACCTTGACCCAGCAGCCAGCTGTTGCAAAATGGCAATTATTTTTGTTTTGTCTTGTGAATGGTGATGAATCAGAACCTCCTATCTTTTTGTATCATTAATAATCCAAGGACCCGTGAAAGAAGACCATGCATCTTTTTCTCCACATCATTTATATATTAGGTTTCAGCCACAGTAAACTTCTTAAAGGCCACATTTTCTCTCCTAATTTTTGATCTTTGCGAAAACTGGAACCTCTGCCTTAAGTTCTTCTGCACTGTCCACCCCTATCCAAAATCAGGTTAACCTTCTGCATCCTTAATGAGCGGGCTTGAGTATCACCTCTTGCAGGAAGCCTTTCCTGACTTTCCTACCCTGGGCCAGGGGCTCTTCTCTGTACCCCAGCACAGCATTTTTATAATCTGTTTACTTGTCTAATGCCCTCAACTAACCTGTGACCTCTTTGTGGACGGGGAAAACATCTTTTACCGGTCTTTCTAGAAAGGCAAAATCTCAGATATAGGCTTAATGTTCATAAATTACTTAAAAATAATTATATAATAAATGAACTCAACATATACTTATCACGCACCTCTTATACACTATGCACTGTTCCCTATGTTGGGATGCAGAAGTGACCAAAACAGACCAACAAAAATCCCTGAACTCAACACGGATTTGCTGGGAAGGGATTGAGGGAACTTGGCGGGGTTGTTAACTATGTCCTGTATCATGCTACAGTGTGCATGGCATGAAAACATTCTCCTTACAAAATCATACAGCTGAGAACCATACATTTCAATATGCAAATTTAGCCTCAAAAAGAACTTTGCAAAAATAACAATAATCAAGTGGGCGTGGGGAGTAAGGGTAATGTAAGGATGTTGAAATGCTAACAACTGTAGAAGCTGGGTAAGTGGCACGGAAGTTTGTTACAGTATGCTGTTTATGTATGTTTAATATCAAAAAGCTAAATAACCTTGTACTCCTATGAATACATATTAATGAAGCTTGAGTAACGGATAGTCTTCAGTGTTACCAGAAGGGTTTTGAACTAGGAATAGAAAGGAAAGAAAAGAAATGAACAGTCACAAGCATTCATCATGATGTGCAAGGTGCTTTATAGCAATTTTCTCACTTAATCCTCACAATACCTTTATGGGATATTTTTACCCCCACTGTATAGATGGGAGAGCTGAGGCTGAGGGAGGTTATACAACTTGCCAGGTAAACACAACAGCCACAACCAGGCCCCGAGTCCAACAGGGTTTCCCTGTGCCGCTGCACCAAGCACAGGGGCTGGGACTCCCGCTGGGGCTGGGGTAGTGCAGTCTGAAGAAGCGCCAAGAAGAACCACTAGTCATGACAGATACCACTCTTCCCGCCTCTAATTAGGCCAGAATTACATCTGAAGAGGTTAGACTACTAAAATTTCAAGGAACAGGGGCGCCTAGGTGGCTCAGTCATTAAGCGTCTGCCTTTGGCTCAGGTCATGATCCCAGGGTCCTGGAATCGAGTCCTGCATCGGGCTCCCTGCTCTGCAGGAAGCCTGCTTCTCCCTCCCCTGCGTTCCCTCTCTTGATGTGTCTCTCTCTGCCAAATAAATAAAATCTTTAAAAAAATTTTTTTTAAAATTTCAAGGAACAATAATTATACCCCAGAACTCTTCGGCAACAGCTGTGACGTCACATCTATTTGTTATAATATGCAATATTTTAATTTATACCCCTGGTCCCTGAAGACCTGCGTTGAGTCTCCATCTGGGCTCCCATTTCCTGGTGCACACATAGAGGTGATCACGACTGGCACAGAGCCCAAGCTAGGCTTGGGCTGACATTTGTCAACAGGGTCCCCCTATAAGTAAGGGACTCCTTTGTCATGGCTGTATTGCACTGACAACCACACACACTTGTTTTCTGTCCACACCCAGACAGACTCAAAACCTCACAGATGCCCAGGAAGCTGATATGGCCGGTCATAATTGCCCACCTTGCCTGTGTCCCTCTCCTGGCCACTATGTCACTTTGACAGATGTCGGACTTAGCATCACTAGAGATGGGCCCATTATGGGCTTGGAAAGCCGTATCATTTCCAAATGCAGACTTGCCCAGCCAAAATAACAGGCAGTGCTCAGGGATGTGCCAAATGTGTGGAAATATGGGCAGCTTCCCTGCTGTTCACAAGCACTCATGTCCCAGTCCCCAGCAGAGACAGAGGCTCGGGTCCAGACATACTGTTCCTTTAGGGCCTGTTTGGTGCTAAATAAAAACTCTCCATAGTTATAAATTTGAATCATAATCCCTGTTTATATTGTTGAATGTTCACCCATCTGTACTCTCTGTTGCCTTCATCTAAACTAATCGGCTCCGCAAACACTTTATCAAAGAAGTGCTTTATGCTAGTAGGGAGCCGGGTGATTAGGTCCTGGAAAAGTAGCTTGATATTCAGTCCAGAAAGTTAATTACTAACATAATTATCAAAACCTTATATTTTTCAGGGTTAAGTCAAGCATTACTGACTTAATGGGCAGGGTGCCTTTTTGGTTGGTTGGTTCTCTGGTTGACATGTAATTAGCTCTTAAAGACAATGCATTTCTTGACTTTTAAAGCCAAACACACATATCTAGATACCTATTCTATCTATAGAACATTCCCTCAATTGCCAAAACTCACCGAGAGAATCTGAAATGAAACAAAGTAAAAAAGTGATTCACCCCCATTGTTCAAAACTCTGTGTTCAAGGCTGTCTCTGAATGATTTTTCTACAGCAGACACAACAAACTTAATGCTACTTTTTATGTATAAAAGGTGGAGAACCTGGGTGGCTCGTAGGTTAAGCATCAGATTCTTGATTTCTGCTCCGATCGTGATCTCAGGGTCATGAGCTCAAGCCCCGTGTCCAGCTCTGAGCTGTGTGGAGCCTGCTTAGGATTCTACCTAACCCCCTACTCCCTCTACTCCCCCAGTCTCCCCACTCCAGCTGTCGTGTTCTCTCTCTAGGAAAAAAAAAAAAAAAAGCTTTAGGCTCCCATTATTCCTCTTACTGCTTTTGGTAGATTATTTCTTTTCCAAGCCACCTCAGTTCAGCTTTCACTGGACTGCTTACAGACACCAAAAGGAGTATAAGGTTGCAGGTCCTCAGACACAAAGCTGCTACAACAGTAAAATGGGGAAGAAGCATGTCTACTTGTCTGAAAGTGGAATAATATGCAATAAAATAATGAAAAATAACCTAACATAAAGTAAAATAATGCAATAAAAGGAGCATCATGGACTGAAAGTTTCAGCTTCTCAAGAAAATGAGTTCCCATCAGGACTCTCTCTGTGATGAGCTAACCACCATAGGACAGAACTTGCAATATGTTGCCAGTGTTGCATGGGTGGTCTGAAAGAATGATGGATGACCTTAAAGCACATCTCATCTCACGTGGACTTCTAGACACTCCTGAACCATGTGAATATGATATATGGGACACATGGCATCTAACCTGGCATTCAGCACTTCAAGAGCTCTCCTAGAGCTCCCCTCGACCTCTCCAACCTGCCTGGAATTTCGTAGAAAGGGGTCTGAATATGCCCATCTGGGATCTCACTTATTTCATGAACTACTGTTTAAAGGATGAACAAAGTTTCTAGCCTGGCTTGAATGAGCTCCCATCAATTTTACCCACCACCACATTCCTGCACCTTGGATGAGAACTAATTAAGCTCATGTGGTGGTTTTTTCTTCCCCCCAGACTGTCTTTTGCAGCTCTGGAACAGAGCACACCAAATTAAGCCCATCTGTCTAAATGGGAAGAAGTTATTTATCCCACTGCCAAGCAGGCTTTCTTTCCTCCGCAGATGCTGCCTTCCAAGGTTCCTAAACACCTTGCGGTGGTGATGGTAACCCCAACTCAACCAGCTAGACTTCTGGGAGAGCAGCTGCCTCAAGGATCATGCACCAATCCACAGCAAGCATTTCCTTGCAGGGCAAAATATCCAAAGAAGCCACAAAGTATGCTACCAGACTATCATTCAAGGTCAAAATTACAATATCCAAGAGTTAAGTTGTTGTTCAGCTCCAGTCTCGCCCTCCACAGAAAACGGGGGTGGGGGTTTAAGTCCTTTTTTATTAACGATGTCCCATTAAAAGAACCTAATTAATTTCAGCGGCATCTTCTGCCACATGAGGTTACTTTTGTTGAAAAGGAAGAAGCAACCCTGCTGTTTGCACAGGCCAAAGGACAAAGTTTTAGATGCCCTGGGCAATAATGATGCCTACACGCCTGCCTGGAAGCCAATGTCAAGCTCCCAGGATGACGGCTCTCAGCCCCCAGCTGATGCTTCTCAGCTCAATCATCGCAACTATACTAACTCCCACCACCGCCAACTGCTCAGATAGCAAACAAAAAGGAAAGAGAATCAGTAAGTATCTGACAGTTATGATATACTGTTACTCCTAACCTGAAGAATCTTCACTTAGGCTGAGTTAAGGAAAGAAATGGAAGTCCATAGGAACACCAGAGTCTCACTACAGAAGAGAAGAATGTCCACTTGCAGAATAACAGAGGTGCCTAAACTAGATGGTTGGTCGGTTATGTAAGAAGTGCTTTATAACAGGAAAGGAATTCTTAATAAATGAATTCTTTGTTCCGAGTTTCTTAATTATTGCTTTTTCTTTAATGCCTACCCTAAGCAGATTTATGGAAATTAAATAAACAAACAAACAAATAAATAAATAAATAAGGACTTGACTGAATCAGCAGTTTTCAAACTGTTTTTAAGGGCAGAGAGACTCTTATTCAAAACAGATCTATGTGGCCCTTTCTCCCCCACCCATATATAAAAGATGGTCAAAAAAGATTTGGTCTGGATGAGGAGATATTCCAGAAGGGGTCCTGAGGTCAGCATAATGAAATAAAACAATGTGAAAAGCACTGATCCGGGATGAATCCAAATAGAATATAAGATGAAAATATAAGTTAATAAGCACAGAAACTTCAATAAGATTTTTTGTACCAAATGCACAACATGCAAACATTAGCACATTTATTAACTATTTATCACATGCAAGTTCAAGTGCAGCACTAATCCAAAATGGTGTTCATGAAACAGCCAAATGAATTTCAACACCTGAGTACAAGAACAGAGCCATGAAAAATGGTGATTATGAAGGTCTTAATGACATGGAAGAACTATAATAAAATATTAAGTAAAAAAGCAAGAATTATATTGCTGATGTAAAAATGCCCAGAAAAACACCAACACGGTAACTACCAAGTGAGACATTAGGGTGGTTTCTGGCTTCTTTAAATTCTATTTTGTTTAAGGAAGGAAGGGAGAAAAGAAGGCAGGAAAAATCTAACCTAGACATTCTTTGGGCTTAGAGGCCATAAATATGTAGTGTACACTGGCCAACAGTGAAAACACTTGTCACTTAAGTTAAAACATAAAATTTAGTCTTTTCATGACTATAAAGATTGGGTCGTGCCATCCAGCCAATACCCAATTCATCTGATGGCCACAGAGCTAGATGATTCAGCCTCTGGGACCTGGCCTTTGTACGCTGGTCTAGCACCGCAGCTTACAGAGGGATGCTCCAGGCATGACCAGGACCGCTAGGAGGCCTGGAGGCCACTCGGGATCAGGGGCAGGACATGGAGCAGCCCCGCCAGCCAGAAGTATATTCCCAGACCCACCCACTCACCACATCCAGGTCCTGGGAAACCCGCCGCTTCCGGAGCTCCTCCATCCTCTCACACACATCGGAGAAACAGGTGTTGTAATAATCTGCATACTGCTGTGCCAGGTCATCGATGTTTCCCAGCGAGCCGTCCTGGAGGCGAGGAGAGCAGGAGGAAGACACAGGAAAAGAACAAAGGCAGTCAGTCCACCTGCAGAAAGACCCACCGATTCTCTCTCCCCACTCTCCATGTATCTGCACTAGTCACGGCTGGTATTCATTATGCTGTGAGCATGCACCAGGCTAACTTTCACACGTGACACCTCTTAACCCTCAGGCTACCCGCTGGACACCAGACCTGTTCCTCACTGTGCAGAGGAACACACAGTAGGTCACTGAAGCTGAGCGACCACCCAAGGGTTCCAAAGCTAACAAGCAGAGAAGCCAAGCCTCCAACCCAGGACTGCCTGGTGCTGAGGCCATGGTCTTGAACTCACACCTCTGCCTGCCTGGCAGGGCTCAGAAACCCTTAGGGGAGCACCTGCTGAGAAGGCACTGTGTGGGAGAGAGACTCCCTAAGGCCCGATCAGTGGCTGCACCAGAACCTTCTGGGAAGATCCTGAGAAATTCTGCTACCAGGACCACCCCATTCCCAGAAATTCTCAGGAGAACCAGAGAACTGAGGACCCATGAGGGATGCTGCGTCTGAGACACACCTGTGCCACGCCCTCCTGGGAGACCCTTGAAAAGAGCACCCTATCCCTTGAGTTATTCCAAGAAATAGGAATAACATGCAAGAAGAGCACAGGTTACGAGTTTACCTAAGAGGAAAGCTGTCTTGAGCCGCTGCTCTGGACCCTACCCTCCTGGGTCTGCACTCAGCTCTGCGGCCCCTAACAGCTCCGGGCCTGAGGTGGGTTTCCTAATCTCCGGTAACTCTGGAGCATTGAGTACCTATCGCACAGGAAGAACTAATGAAGGAACACAGTCCACCTGGCCCACAGAACTATTACCTCCTAATATTCACTACAAGATAATGTTTCACACTATAGTCTTCCCTTTGAGGAGCTGATGCCTAAATGCACGTCTGAACGCATTCGTGAGGACAAATGCTACCTACATTTGTAAATTATGCCATTTGTTCTATTCATTCATTCATTCATAGAAACATTTCCCCTCCTCTTTTTACCTCCCAACCTGTCCTTTCTTTAGTATGAATAAATGGCACTAACAAGACAACCAAAGAAACACAACTTGGAGCAAGCCTAGAAGGTGCCCACAGGTTCCAGCTTACAGAGCACAGTCCTGTCACATCACACAGAGCAATGCTTGTCTAAACCCACCAGACACGCTCAGATGCAAGCTGGGCGGGGGAATTCAGAGTTTGCCGCAAGGCTTTTTGCTGAAGACCTTCAGGCCTTATGAAGAGGCCTGGGTCAGAGCAATCTCTATCCCATATTCGCACATTCACCAGTTTTATGCAACCAATGGACAGGAGAAAAAGAAAGAAATGATTTTTTTTTTTTTTTTAAGAAAAAAAACCCCTCTTCCTTTCCCACAAGTAAAATGTTCTCCTTTGAATTAATTGCCTCCAAATCCCAGTGCAGATCTAGGGGCCAGAAGAACTCTTCCAAGACCAATAAGATGTTTGAGTTTGAACATGTTTGGTTAAGTCATTCCCCATTCGGTCCACTGGTCTATCTCAGACAACAGGCTGGAAGGACACAGTAGAGGAGCTGGGAGCCTAACCCCCCCCTCTTCAGTAGGTTTACTGTCAAGTTTCCAGTAGGGAAATATGACTAGTCAAGGTAAGAAATCTGCTGCTGGGCCTCTGAGGAAAGGTCCAGGGGGCGGTCAGCCTGGTGGTCTTCGCTTGACTGCTGTCAAACTGCCTGGAACCAGAATCAAAGGGGAGGAGGGGGGGCAGACCAGAGCATCTTAAGGTGACGCTCCTGAAATACAGCATGATAAATCAAATTATGGCCCCACGGTTTGCCCTGACTCCCCTTAACTCAACCATAGGAACCCTGTCCGTTTCCCCACTTTGTCTATTCTGCCACAAACCCAGCCACCGAAGTGACCTTGCTAAACAGAGCTGACCAGCTGTCCTTTCCCTAGGAATCACCCATGCCACCCTGTCACTTGGTGACAAAATAAACCCGCAGCTTGCCGGCCCACACCTCAGGGCCCTTCACCTTACCTCTGCTCCCCAGTCCCACCAGGCTGAGGGAGGAGCTCGGGCCCCCAGAAGGGGAGGCTCAGGGCAACAGAGGAGCAACCAGCAGCTTCCTAGAGCGATCGCTTTCCTTTCAGAGCGGCCCTCTCCCAGCCCACCTACCTCAGCCCCAGCACCAGGAGAACTGAGTCCTGAACACTGGCTACTCCTGGCAGTCTGGGCTAGGAGAATGAGTGCTCGGGGCCCGCTGTGGTGAGAGCTTGAGTCCACAGCCTAGCCAGCTGCCTTCTGTTAACCTAGCATTTCTGCTTATGCCCCAAAGAAACAAGTCCTCCGCGGCCCCCTCCTCTTCAAGATCCTTGGGTTTCCTTAGCCCCCGCTCCTGGTATATACTGGGAAAGACCAAGGCACTCCCTTCAAAGTGTGCACTGAAAGGTGGGGGAACAGACTTGCAGCCACAGCACCGAGAACCCGCTTCTCTGAGTGACTGTCTGGACCCCGCCACGGCCCACTGGGGCCCCCTACTGCTGGGGCTCCTGGCACCTCTTGGGCCTTTTAGAGTCATGTCAAGTCTCTTGAGAAGATGATGCCATCCTGTCTTCATCCAGAAACATCCACCTCCATCCATCCAGGGAGGGAAACATGCTTGCCACTTCTGACCAAATATAAAACCCACATCTTCTAATGCCTGAGTGTATCTGCGAGAGGCCTTACAGATTATAACTGCACATCTTCCTATGGCTTGCTGTTCTTAAACGGAACTCAATCTCTCCCTCTCTCTTTCACAGAGGCACTAAGAATTGTTCTGTTCTAGCCAAGCTGCTCCAATCTTGAATTCTGGCTTCTCAAAAATAACCAGCTAAACTCTACAATTTAACACAGTCAACTGTCTTCTTGGAATAATTAAGTCCACTCCAAAAATTTCTTAAGTATTTATGTAGCTTTGTTCAAATTACGTTCTGTCCCCTTTTTCCAAGCAACACCTTCAAAACCAACTGTTTGCTTCTCAAGTTTCCAAGCCGCCGATCAAAGGTTTTCTGCTACTAATGAGAAAGTTTAAGTCCCTCTTTCTCAGTCCAAATCACTCAACTCCCCCAATAACTTGGGGACCTGGAAAACATTTCTGTTGCTCATAAGAAAAAAGGCAGCTGCTCAACTCAGTGTGGGCCAGAGACAGCAAATGCTTCACACCCTGCAACGTGCTGCTTACCCACTCCTTACTCGGTGCTTGGCAGACAGTAATTTTAGACCAGGGTGGCACAGCTGCCTCTCTGTTTTCCCAAATCACTTTCCAGATGCGCAAGAAGTCCCCCAAATTTCCATTTTCATCAGTTTTGATGATTTAAATGCCAAGAAAACCAAATGAATAAAAGAACATGTTTCAGGGCACCTGGGTGGCTCAGTCATTAAGTTTCTGGCCAGGGTCCTGGGATCAAGCCCTGCATCGGGATCCTCGCTCAGCAGGAGGCCTGCTTCTCTCTCTCCCATTCCCCTGCTTGTGTTCCCTCTCCCACTGTGTCCTCTCTATCAAAAAAAAAAAAACTTTAAAAGAACATGTTTCTAAAAAATAGGTCTTGTCTGCCATCCCTAGAAAGGAATTCTGTTCATCTCCATCAAATGGAACCAACAAACAACCACAAGATAATTTTCTCTTTATCCTCTCAAAACCCATGTTCCTTCAGGACTACCTGGAAACCTCTGCACCATTTCTGTCCAACCTCTTCCTACTTGAGATAGCACAGACTTATTTAGTCAGAACCTTCACTTCTACCAGAAATGTTTGCAAAATCAGTCCACAGAGAATTTAAATAATGCAGCTGGATGCTTTATAGCACCATATCTCCTGCATCTTTCCTTTGAGAAATGAAGTTCACATCTCACTCAACATCCAACAAGGCTGATGTCAAGAGGCACTGATGTTACAAAATAAACTTTAGACCATGACTTTAAACTCTCTCTAAATACAATGAAATAGATTCCTTTTAAAACTTTGTTCCTTTTACTGTGTTTATTGTTTCTGCTCTAGAGTTATTACTTGCCTAATTTGTTTCACTTCTTTTTTTTCCCCTTTGGTTCCCATGCATCAGGCTGAAGTATTATGGGTTCAAATTTAGGAACGGGGGAAATCTTATTTCCTTAAAAGTTTTGTTTTTTTTTTTTAAGTAAATTGTGAAATTTTGTGTCCCATGATCTTTTTATAAGAATTTTCCCATCTTCATCTTAAAAAAAAAAAAGGCTCCATGCAAATTCAAGTTCTCCTTCCTTTTCTTAATACAAAACCAGGTCACAACAGCCTTCCATAGAGCCATCTACTTCACTTGGTATGGCTTTAAATTAAATCTGTGGTCTCACTCCCAGTGGCAGCTCAAGAGAAGACAAATCTTGTGTAATCTTCCCACGAAGCTGAAGCATACATTTATACCAAACACTCCTCTTTTATACAACCAACATAAAAGCAGAGAGATAAGGGGCATTTGTACCGAACAATTCACATCGGGTAGACTGCTGTTGCAGTTAAGGAGAAAAGAAACAGCACTGTTCTCTCAACAACTGATGTAACAGTATTTCTGATATTTACCCCAATGTATTTCTGTCTCTGGAGAAGTGAAAACGAAAAGTACTATGAAAACAAAGCATTTGTATCATTAACGTCTGTTATTTTGCTCTCTTCTTTCCCAGATGTCATTTATGGTTTGGATAGCTTGGCAATCTTTAAGGGAGGAAAAAAAAGAAAAAGAAAAAAAATCCTGAAAACACCAGGAAATACAATGTAATCTGTATAGTTATATGCAGATCACATGCAAATGAACTTGTAGTCCTGCTATTTTATGTATCTATAAAGACAGAGCCCAGAGGAAAAACTCAGTGTGTTGCTCTTAATTCCCAACATTGAGGAGGAGAAAGAGAAGTCTCCTGACTCATGTATTTAGTGTGTCTCTTCCTTTTTTGTCTATAATAAGTCCATATACATAAATATATTCCTTAATATAAAGTATACGGTATATTTGCATTGCTCCCTATTGTTTTTTTTTTTAAAGATTTTATTTATTTATTTGTCAGAGACAGAGAGGAAGAGAGAGCGAACGAGCACAGGCAGACAGAGTGGCAGGCAGAGGCAGAGGGAGAAGCAGGCTCCCTGCCGAGCAAGGAGCCCAATGTGGGACTCGACCCCAGGACGCTGGGATCATGACCTGAGCTGAAGGCAGCCGCTTAACCAACTGAGCCACCCAGGCGTCCCGCTCCCTATTGTTTTGTAGAGGGACAGAGCAATATCCCTATCCTATCGGTTATCCTATAACCGATATCCCTATCGGTTCCCTACAAACTAAATCCACGGAAAGAAATCACTACGTGACAATGAAGCCTGATTTCTTAATGACTTCACAATGTGTTTTCATTCTTAATTAGTTTGTTTAAAGATTCTGAGGTGATAAACACTTTCAGCAACTTTTCAGGTGAAATTGCTACCATAAAAAAGACTTTAATTCTGGTTTCCTTGTTCAGCCTCACTGAATCCGTGAGATGCTGTTCATAGGAATTCTCTGCTTTCAGTGCACGCGGTTCTTGATCACGCTGTTTCCAAGAATGAAGAAGCAGACCAGAAGAAGAGTGGTGGGAAGCACAGCAAAGTTTATTGAGCAGGAGTATAAAGTGTCCAGAGAGTGAGGGGACCAGAGAGGGTTACCCCTGGAGTGTCTAGTTGAGGGGGTTTTATGAGCTCTTTTGCAAAACTATCTTAAGCAATCAGGGTGTGCTGAGCCGTGCAGATCAGGGCTCTGGTGACGTATCTGTGTACCTATTTGGTTAATGTCCACGTACTGATGTTCTTTTTCTTTTCTTTTCGCTGACATCTGGCGGTTTATGTCTTAAGTGCCCCTTGCCTGTTATAGAGACAAATGCTCTATAGTTAATTGTCTTATTTTAGGATGTTTTTGTATAAGTCACTTCTATGAATGCTAGCGTGCTCCTGTCTCAACTGCAAAACCCGGTGTCAGTGCTGTTCGAACTTAGCTGTCCTGACTGATGTGGGACACAGAGGCAGAAGAAAAATGATTAAATTTCCTTACCCACTGACAAGCCCTTAAAACAGGCAGAGTGACATTCCTCTAGAGACTCAACTACCCCCACCTTGAGGCTTTGCTAAGGGCAAAGGGCAATCCTAGCCTGACCCACCCCTACCCTCAACCAGGATCCTGTAAGTCTACTTAACAATTCCTTTGGAAACTTCCTTTATCTCTAAACCCTCCAAGATAATGTTGACAATCATTCCCAAGCATATGGCCCACTGCTATACATCTATAAAGGGTCTCACAGAAAGGTTTTATTACTGGTAATGAATAATCTTTTTCCCAACAATAGCTAGCCCCTCAAGGTCCTGGAAACCTTGCTTCCAAAATTCCTTAGAGACTCACACCATCCCTAATCCCTCCCAACTTGCGCATATAATAGACCACTCCTCACAACCCTGGGGCGGAAGCTCTTTCAGCCCACAGGTCCTGTCCCCGTGCTTTAATAAACCACCGTTTTGCACCAAAGACATCTCAAGAATTCTTTTATTTTTTTTTATTTAAAAAAAAAATTTTTTTTTTTTACGATTTTTTTTTAATTTATTAGTTAGAGAGAGGGAGAGAGCGAGCACAGGCAGACAGAGAGACAGGCAGAGGCAGAGGGAGGAGCAGGCTCCCTGCTGAGCAAGGAGCCTGCTGTGGGACTCGATCCCAGGACGCTGGGATCATGACCTGAGCCGAAGGCAGCCACTTAACCAACTGAGCCACCCAGGCGTCCCTCAAGAATTCTTTTTTGTCTGTTGGCTCCAAACTCTACGTCCTTGAACCTTATCTATATTCTAAGACTTCATCATTTGGTGATCACATTTGGGGACTTTGAGTCTTTACATTTGGACTCTGAGCTTTGGTGTAAAATTGGTGAATATTTTCTCTCTTCTACCTTTACTCTCATTTCAGGGGCTTTTCAAGAAGTATGGTCTTATTGGAACACTTTAATGTTGATTGCTCAGGCTGTAGTCCTCTAGCCTGTGGCTACTCTATGGGGAGGAGAACGTCTGCCTTTTGGCTGAAGTTAGTACCGTGGCCAGAATGGTAATAAGACCCAGAAACTTGATGCCCTCTTTTTATTCCTGTTCTTATACAAAGTTGTCTGTCTTGGGCACCGGACAGCCACCTAAGTCACCAGGATGGCTGCCAATCTTAAGACTCCCATGTGACGTCTCCTCCTGATTGATCTGATGTGATCCCCTCCACAACCCTGGTCTAGCCACTTCTGGCCATGGGACCTCCACAGGGAACCGGCTGAAACCAGTACCCCACTGAATTAAAACACAACCAGGGACGTTTATACGGGAAGTTGGCTGTAAGGACCACAAGTGTTGGAATGTCACTTAGACCATGATGGATTTCAGTCTACTGTTTTTTGTCAGTATCCTTAACTAACTACTTAGAGCTACAAAATTGGGTAATTTCCCTTTGCAAAACTTTTCTAGTATTTTCCATGGGTTAAAATGGGAAAACAGTACACAAGCTTCAGGACAGACAATGGCATGGCATGGCACGGTATTTTAGTCCATTCACCAGGTACCCATCAGCAGCCTAGAATGCAACAGGGTAGGGGAGGAGTGCCGGCACCCCTCCAGGGCCTTTTACGGCAGGAATGCCTTCCCCAGGAAGGCAGGATTGTGATCAATAGCGATGTCTTGTGTGAGGGACGCCTCCAGTTGCTTCTGACACAGGGGAACCTCTGACATATCCTGTGTGGGACACCACCCAGGAGTCAAGAAGGATTTGGTAATGGACCTTGTTTACTTTTCTGGGGCCATGGCTTCAGTAGGCTTCTTCGGTTCCCAAGGACTCTACCTTGGAGTGCCCTTTTAACCCACTGGAAACAAACTGCATTGTAAAACTTATGAAAGGACTGAGCTCCTGTAACATTGCATGGCCTCAGTGGGATCTCTCAGTTAGATCTCCTCTGTAGGAAATAGGGCAAATGGACCTAGGATACCTTCATTGCTCATACCTAGGCCTTCACAGCTCTACACCAGGACCCTGACCTAAGGGTCTTTTGCAAAATGTGTTTGCCCAAATAGGTCAGCTAGTAAACTCCCTCCTGACATATTGGATAATTATCTAAATAGGCCTTCTCCTAGTAAACCCAGGTTGCTGGAGGATACACAGGCCATTCCTAGAATAGGGGACTCTGACTTTATTCTCTATGTTCCTCCTAATAGATATGGGGGCTTCCCCCTCACTCATTTCCCGTGTTAATGGCTATAACTGGGGCCAACTGGGGTTAGCCTAACTCGGGACAGAGACTTTAAGGAATATTCCCAAGCAGCTGCTGAAACTCCCTTTGTTTTGGGGAAATTCCCTATCTTCTCTGTCCTGACATGGACTGCTTAACCCCTTACCCCTTGGCAGGAAAACATGACATCTTCTCCTCTGTTGGCTGATGAGCTCTAAAATCGGGAACCCTTTCTCTGCCTTCTGGCAGCATTTTGTTTCTTCTGTCTCCCTTGTCTCCTGTTTCTGCACCAACTTGAATGCAGCCTGCATGACTGGCCTCTAGACCACCCTTGGTGTCTCCTGCACCACAGCTCCTTCTCTCTTCACGGTCAGGGAGCAAGAAGAGCACCCCTTGGACCTAACACCTCCCACTCCAGATTCCCCCACCTGTGTCTTAGGTAAACATCGAAAGTGGAGTGGGCCCAGGTTGAACGTAAATCCGTATTTGAACTAAGTTAAGTTTGTGGGTTTAATTAAGATAAACATGTCTTTTAAGTTATCAGCAGTAAACATGAAACTTTTATTCTATCAAGGTTTACTAAGCTCATATTATCTGTTGCAATTTGTTAGCAAAAAGATGACTAAACTGATGGTTCACTGTCTGTCTTAAAGTTTTCATGGGTAATTGCTGAGATAGCTTTCAAAGTCTTTGGTTACCTGAAAGTTTAAAATTTTGCTTGGATGACAAATAAAATTAAATTTCTTGAACATCTAGGTCTCTTCTAAATAGGATAAAGTGCTAAAGCATTGAGTACTGGACATAGGTGTGTGCTTTTGACTTCTTACTGCAAAGAAACTAAGAATATTTAAATCTGTTGGTAAACATGTTTTACGCTTAACTGATTCATAAATTTGCCATCTAAAGAATTCTGTTGTACAGTTCACAAATGGTTAATACTTAGCCATCACTGGATGTTAAGGTGTTTCTAAGAGTACAAAATTCTGCTAACTGTAACTATGACTGATGGAAATAAGGGAAACAACTCTATGTGGAAAAGTAGGAGATATGTAAGAGAGATATAAGGAATGGGAATGCATTTTGTGAAAAGAAGGTAATTTTGTCCTAAACGAGATGGTTGGAAGGAAATGGCTTGGGACAAAACTTGAATGCAAAGGAAAGTTGTAGAAGGTTTGTGGTGAAGGGAAATCTTTGGAATGGAATTTTAGATATGGTCAGGACGGACAAAGATTGAAATGAATTCTAAAAAGACACTGGTATAGAAAGTCTGCTTTCTCTCTGTTCAAAAAAGACAAAGTTTTCTTAGATCAACTGACCTGCTGTTAAGAAGAAAATGTAAATGTTTTTCTCTTTGACTACCCAGAAAAACCAGTTTCTATGTTTTGTTTTATCAGATCTTTAACATCCCTAATCCTATTTAGGCATGTGCTTTAAAAGGTTATAACAAACTTCCTTAAGATTTAAATCTTGAGCAACGTCTTGACTAATTAGGCTTGCTTGTTTGGTATGTTATGTTCTGGCTCTGGCTGTTAAAGTGTTTTGTGTCAGTGTGTCACAGGATAACTGAGTTTCCTTATCTATAGTGTCATAGCAAACTCTTGTATCAGATCATTAACAATGTCCATTTCTGAGTTTTTTTGTCATTTATAACTGTTCTAATTCTCTTGTAAAATGAGTTTTATTTTAAGGGAGATTCATATAAAGGACATTCAGGACAAATACAGGTATTCAATATATTAAACTGAAATGGGTAAGAATTTCCAGAACAAACTAAAGATGCATTCAAACTAAACCAGAATTAGTAACATGAGACTAAATGAACTAAAAGATTATAGTGTCATGTCTCTTATTTTAGACATTGCTGGTTCTCTAATGTTTGCTCTTCCAGACTAAGAAAAATTTTTCTTAAGATATCTGTGACTTACAGAGATGTAAAAATATTCATTTGTAAACAAATCAAAGCATTCAACTTTTCTCTCTATCTGAACCCTCTGAAACTCAAAAGGTCTCATTAAGTATTCTTTCTTCCATGGCAATCAGTCTTTTGCATAAGTTCAATAAGAATCTGTTCTCCTTGTAACAGGACACCATTGGAAACATGGGTTATTTTACCAAGGCTTAGACTGGAATGTCATATTTGAGAAAGACATGGGTAGACTCAGATATGACCAGACAGCTTTAAGGAACTAAGGTTGACTTTATAAAACCTGGAGCCATAAAGCCCCTTGGAACTGTTGGCCTGACACCTTGCTTACAGAGTTCCCAGGAACCTCACCAGGTGAGTAAAGAATGTCACTTCCTGTCAGGTATGGGAACCTCAGGATACTTTGGGGACCTCAGAAAGAGGAATCCGCCCAAATCGGCAGGTATTGCAGGCATGTCTGATGACAAGTATATGGCTTGGCTTCTGGCCTGGAGAGACTACTAAAAGTTCAACCTAGACACTCCTTATAAGAAGTTCCAGCAAAGCAGATTCTAAAAGATCTGCATGATCGCTCACTGTCCTTGCTGAGCTTATGTAAATAATTAGGCCAAGTCTGTTAAAACTGGACTTGTTTTTCAAATAAATTAGTCCTGATTTGGCCATCTCTGGAAATGAGTGTTATTTTAAAGAGAAAAATTCTGTTTTAATAACACACCATTGTGGATGTTAAAGTCTAGATTTGATTATCTTTAAATGTTGTTTACCTAAGCTACACAATTTGAGGTAAACTTCAGAAAAGTTGCACAATAACTTGTTTAAACAATCTTCTTGCTTTTTATTCTGTGGGGATAGTAACAAGTCCCCAATGACACATGATTCAATAACTGGAAAATGGGATCGATTCCCCAACAATTGTATAACTTAACTATCACCTTGTGTGGGGCTGGAATAATGAAATTGCCTAAAAGCCAGAAGCATACTCCATTCCATAGGATTAACTATGGACTTGTGGAGATAATAGATGATCCCACTTTCTTTATTATTGGATTGAATGATGCATGTGGTACTCCCCTTATCTCTTAACATAAGTTTTCTCCCACTCGCCAGTGATCCTTTGTAATTAGGATATTGTTAAGGCTGGACCACTCAGAAAGGGCTTCTTAATGGTTTCATCCCTCAGTCATATTTATCCTAGAAGCCACCTCTATTAACGTACAATTGCAAACAAAGGCTTTAGCTAAACATACAACAGTGCTCTTGTAAAGGGAGCCTCAAATCTCACTATGGGACAGTCCCTGACTGTAATGACTTCACATCAGGTCCAGATTTGTCTTAGAAACCAAAGGCCACCAATGGATGATGGAGGCCAACTTATTAAATACCAGACTACACTTACAGATATGCCTAAAATAATATTTAACCTGTCAGACTTTAAACCCATCAACCCTTACACCTGGACCTGACCACTGTACTTCTCTACAGAGCATAACTGTTCAGAGGCTGTTGATCTTGCTTACTCAGTTGGCCAGATTTAAGATGTCCCTATTAAAAATACAAATGACAGTTGGTTTACTGATGACAATAGTTTTCATAAAAAGAATAAGAAAAGCTGGGTATGCCATAGTGCTCACTAGTGCTTTGCAATTGCCAAAGCCTTAAATATAAATATTAATACTGACTCCGAATATGCTTCCCTAGTCCTACATGTCCACGAAGCAATTTGGAAGGAAAAAAAAATACTATTATCTAGCCATAACTCCCTTGGTCCTCACAAAGAAACAATGGACTGCCTTTTATTACAAATTAAAAAGATGGCCCTCCAAAACTGAATAGCCCTTGATATCTTGACTGTAGTAACAGAAACCCAGAACTGGAGGACTGTCTCCTAACAGGACCCAATGGTTATATGGCTCTAACTCGTGTTCATGGCTTCCCCCGGCTGGATAGACCACTGTACTCTGGGTTTTGCCTGGAATCATGGATGCATTATTAAAACCATTACCAACTTGACCAACCTTCCAAAACTTAAAACAATGATGAACTCGTTCTGTATCTCATTGGTGACCAACTAACATCCATTTTTGTTCCCCCTTTGGGACTGGAGGGTGTTGTTTGACACATGAAATGTCTTACTAACAAGTACATGGTTAAAGACCTTAATGACACTCAAAATAGTATTTCTCTATTAAATAACTGAAACACAAATGTGTAGAGCAGTTGTATAAAATAGAATGGCCTTAGCTGTCCTAACAGCGGCAGAGGGTGGCACATGTACAGTCATCAAAATAAAATGTGTGTACATCCCAGATTATCACAAAAATTTCATTGGACTATAATACAAGAGATGAATAACCAAAACTGGAACTCTACAAAATCAGTGATTGGTTAAGTTCTTGGTTTAAAGGAGGACTATGGTCAATGATTAAAGATCTCTCTTTTGGATTTCTCATTCTTACAGCCTTACTAATCTTAATGTGTTGCCTTGTTCAGGGTTTCTCTCCTTGGTGCTGAGACTCCATTGCTGTAATGACTTCATGTCCACAGATGACCCTTACCACACACAGAGACACTTCTTTACAGCTGCCGTCTTTCGTAACTCCCCTACACATTCCTCAACTGACCAATACTGACCTGTAGGTAGGGACAGTTCTATGCCCTTATTTGGCAGGAAGAAGTTACAGAAGATGAGACCTTTCACCCTCAACAACCTTAAAGATTTAAGGATCAAAATTGTTTAGGAGGGAATGATATGGGACAAAGAGGCAGACGAAAAATTATTAAATTTCCTTACCCACTGACAAGCCCTTAAAACAGGCAGAGTGACACTCCTCTAGAGACTCAACTACCCCCACCGTGAGACTTTGCTAAGGGCAAAGGGCAATCCTAGCCTGACCAACCCCTACCCTCAACCAGGATCCTATAAATCTACTTTAACAATTCCTTTGGAAACTTTATCTCTAAACCCTCCAAGATAGTGTTGACAATCATTCCCAAGCATATGGCCCACTGCTTTACATCTAAAGGGTCTCAAAAAAAGGTTTTAATACTGGTAATGAATAATCTTTTCCCCAACAATAGCTAGCCCCTCAAGGTCCTGGAAACCTTGCTTCCAAAATTCCTTAGAGACTCACACCATCCCTAACCCCCTCCCAACTTGCAAGCATATAATAGACCACTCCTCACAACCCTGGGGCAGCAGCTCTTTCTGCCCACGGGTCCTTGTCCCCCTGCTTTAATAAACCACCATTTTGCACCAAAGACATCTCAAGAATTCTTCTTTGTCAGCTCTGAACTCTATGTCGTTGAACCTTATCTATATTCTAAGACTTCATCACTGACTCCATATCTTCTTGTTGGGGACCCTGGCCCTGACTAGCGAACTGTCCACCTCACTAACAATGTCACTGTTTGTACCAGCTCTGTTATCCCACCCTGCCATGCCATTATGGAGAAATTCACTGAATAGATAATGATCTCAAATAGCTTTCTCTGAGGTATCACTCCCAGCATTTCTGCAAGATGGTTGGAGCTGGAATATAGTCTGTCTCAGGAAAAAGTTTTTTACACATGACAACCAAAAATACACACTAAAGTACAATATTAGATCATGCTGGTGGTGATGCAAAGGCCTTGGGGGCACACCCACATTGCAGGTGGCCGGAGGGCTGATCTCACATCTTCCACTGCTCCTTTCCAAAAACACCAAGAACTTGCCAGGCCCTATGTCTAATTCTTCCTTTGACAAATATGACTTTGGTGCCCAAGGCCCTCACTATTCTGTATCATCCAGTTCTCTGAGGTCTCTGATTAACATAAATCCACTCCTGAAGAAGGAAGGGCCCCAGACAGGCAGCATTGACCACTCTCTCCTTCCCAGCACTCTCAACAACAACAACAACAAAACACCCAAAAACCAAATAAACAAAAAAACACAAAGCCCAAAACCAAAAATAAACAACAACAACTGGGCCATGGAACTTTCATGATATAAGATAATTATTTATAAATCTATATATCTACTTACAAGTGTTAAGTACTTATTAATATAAATTATGTCTATTGACATTAAAAATGCACACAGAAATAGGCATTTTAAATGAGATAAACACAAGTGTAAGTAAAGTTCTTTTTTTTTTTTTTAAAGATTTTATTTATTTATTTGACAGAGAGAGATCACAAGTAGGCAGAGAGGCAAGCAGAGAGAGAGGAAGGGAAGCAGGCTCCCTGCTGAGCAGAGAGCCCCATGCGGGGCTCAATCCCAGGACCCTGAGATCATAACCTGAGCCGAAGGCAGAGGCTTTAACCCACTGGGCCACGCAGGTGCCCCAAGTGTAAGTATAGTTCTAAGTTCTTTCCTATTTCCAAATGGAAAAGCAACTGCACTGGTATTTCCCCAGCAGATCAAGGCCCATGAGGGCTGCAGCCTATCTAGGGCTGATACCCCAAGAACACTGAAAAGGCACAAAGACAACTAAAATCTGCATCTGTTTTTCACCAGCTGAAGACCTGACACCGTGGGTGACCTGTGAGAGAAGCTAGGGCTCTTTACAACAGATCTACACACACACTTGGCTCAAGGCTCCCAGGAGGAGAAGGAGATCTGGCAGGATCTGGACTCGTGGCAGGTCCGGGCAGCACCTCACACCAACAAGGCAAGGGAGTGGACAGAGACCACATGGGAGCCGCCATGGAGACCTGCCACCCACCACCAACCGTCAGTCTAAAAGACATGGCAGCTGTGACTCATTTCTGGCTCCTGGGCTGACACGGTCGTACAATAAATGGAGACATCTGAGCCCAGCATTTGTTGAAATGACATTGCACAGCATCGCCCAGAACAGCCCAGAAGACAGAGAAGGGTGGTGTGCAGCACATGAAGCAAAGAAACTGTTTCCTGCCATGTTTGTTTCAGTTATGTATGATCATACTTGATCACAATGTAAACTGTATCTTCCAGTAAATATATAACAAAAAGGATGAAAGTCACTGAGGGCACTCTGCCTCCCAGGGGTCACTCCTGCCGGTACTCCCACTCGGGAGTCTATTCGAGAACCCCATGGTCCACTGGCCGCCTCCTGACCCTCAGCCCTTCCTCCTCAGCTAACTGGGACAAGCAGATGCTTCCCTAAGGCTTTCCCTTTTTCTCTTCTCGTGCTCCCTGTTTTCTTAGGGAAATGCCATCAGAGGTTGGACAGATCTAAGGTCACAGCAGAAACATGGGCTTTTCTTCTCATCTTCCTCCCTCAGGTCCAGTGCAGCCTGCTTAACCTGAGGATACAAAAGGCTTGAGATTTTGAGCAAAAATGTGATTACCAGAATCTCACTCACAGTGAGAGTAAAATCTCTAATTATGAGCTCAGAAGGAATGTGAAAAGCTCGGTCTAAGTATGAGAACTCTGTTTCCTAACCATGGAGAGGTATAGCTACAATAAAATGGGATTTTAAAAAAGGCCTCCTCTGTATCCTTCCTGGGGAGAGTGTGTGTGTGTGTGTGTGTGTGTGTGTGTGTGTGTGTGAGAGAGAGAGAGAGATCATGTTAACTGTCAGGTATGATGGAGAAAGTGACTGAGGCTAGATAATTACTATGTTCTTCAATCAATACCTAATAGGGTATGTCATTAATTCAAATAATATTTGTTGAACACCTATGACACTCCAGGTGTTCTGCTGGTGCTACATGCTACGTATACAATATAAAATCAAGAAACATGAACGATTATTATTAATAGAAAAGCAAAGTATGGTCTTTGGTTTATTTCACTGTGGTCATATGGTTAAGTTGTGGACACCTGTTGAGGGGGCTTACTGGTCTGCATGCTTTGTGTAAGTTGTTTTTGGAATTAAAGGCACTAAAAGATCCAATTTGCTGAGCTATCTATCGGTGGCTCAAAAGAACATTTCGCATGAAGCTTCAAAACTTGAAAATGAAGGGAAATGACTGGAACGTTAACAATTTGTTCCAAAAAATTCAAGCACAGATTCATACTCAAAATGGACATGTGGAATTAGCAGATGGCAACTGCGGCCTAAAGTCATTTCTCACTTCTAAATTGCCCTGAGCTTAATAGAATCACAGATTTGGAAAGAACAGCAGAGCGAGCTAGTTGGGTAGAAATGAAGTCACCTTTCTAACCATATCCACAGATTTTGATGAGTATGAATCACATTTTGCACTTTCTCTGGCAAATAATCATGAGGATATTGAGCATTCTCAAGCATTTGGCCAATGATGACCTGATTGGTGAGCGGTGGGGGGAAGTGATCTAGAATATTCCTAGAAATTTGGAAATGATTAATCTCAAAACTATCCTGAAATTTCTGGTTGTTAAACCTTGTACAATATTTGAGTTTGTCATATTTTAAGAAAATTCTATTCTGCTGTGGCTTGGGCAGAGTCAGGAGGGTGATAATAAATGGAATCAGAACTGGACTTGACCATCATGGCTGATTTCCTTAGAGAGATTTGGAAGTCCTGGTGACCCCTATCCAAACTGACAAAGAGGATTCGTATTTATAACCATTCATTGTTAATTAAATTCTTTTTTGGCGATGCTCTCAAAGTTCCACATTTTTAAGAACTGGTGAGTATTACCTGAATAGTGTTATCAATAACAATTCAGATGGCCAGCAAGCCCCAGGACACTGACCAAATGGCCCATAATGCATACTCGGATGCCCCTAACTCCTACTTTGATAACTCTCAGAACTCTTTCTCCAGTTCCTTAGCTTCCATAGACAAATGCCTATGTTTCCTCTTCCTACGTATTCAGTAGGAACTCTCCCACTCCCCAAACTTCCATGCCAGATTCCGGTACTCCAGAGATTAGCCTCAAGCAGCTGCCCCCACACCAAACTCTCAGGGGTCATCCCCTTACCCTCAAAGAGGTCACTATGTCTGACAGAATTAATTATACTAATGTGTCATTAATAAGTCAATGTCGGTATAACATCTTTTCTCTAATAACTTCCATGTCTCAAGTGTCTCAAAATGTCTCTCCATCCTAATCCTAACTGTGTTTCAAGTGGTGGACAAAAGTTCCCAGCTACTCACCCCCTCTCCAATCTCATCGCATTTACAAATCCCGCTCTAGATCCCAGGCCCACTGTGACTTTTAAAATATAGGTCTTGAAAGCCCTAAGTGTCTCCCAGTGAGGAGTTGACAAAGTCAGTCTGTTGTATACAATACAAAACGAGAGCCTTTTTATCCGGTCTGTCTGCCTTTCTAGATTTGTCCCATGGCTCCCACCTCCCTATCCATACACCAGTTTGGGCCAGATCAAACCAGTCCATGCCACACTCTATCATCCCTGCTCCTCCATGCTGTTTCTTCTGCCTGAACACCTTCTTTCACCCAGTGACCCTGCAGACAGCAGCCCACCCTTTGCAATGGACACCCTTCGCAAATGACACAGGGCCTTCTCACTGCATCACTGCCAATCACACATTTCACCTACAAATGGAATGACCTGACGTCAACAGTCTGCTTTAAAGTCATGGAGGGAAAGGGAAGAGGTGGGTGCAGGTATACATGAAACAAGACTGGCCATGACTGATTAATAGTAGAACTGGAAAATGGGAGATCTTTAAAATATGCTATGTTGGTGTCTATTTGAAGTTTTCTATTTTAAGGCATCTTTTGAAGTGACTTTACTTGCTTACATGGTTGTTATCCCCAGGAGACTTCACAGTCCTTGAAAGCTGGAGTTGGGTCTTACGCATTTTTGCAACCTCAGCACCCAACACCATCACAGTGATACTCAGCCTTTACCTCACCTAAGAAGTGTCTGTGTGGTGCATGAAGGAAGGAAGGAATGTAAGTCAACAGAACTGACAGTTCCATAACATTCATTTGGCATTTTCATAAGTAATGATGAGTTTTTAGTCTCAGTCTCTGTCCCCACCAATCTTAGTGCAGTAAATGAGTCTAGTGAATGAGACATCCGAACATGAAATACATCATTTGAAAGAAGAACAAATGAAGAATGAGGTGAAGAGACGAGGAATATGTTTCCAGGCGGAAGGGTCAACAAATACATATAATTTGCCTGAGTCTGGGGACAGCCTCACCTGTTCCAAGAGGAAAAGCTACCCCGTCAGTTGGCTGAAGAGTCGGCATGGAGGCGTGGCAGAAAGGAAATAGGAGAGAAAGAAGGAAACCCAAGTGGAGGATTCTTCATGTGAGGAATTGATTTCTGATTATTTTCACTTATTGCTGAACATTCTTAACATGCAGATGGGCATGGATCTTGTTAGAACCTTGTTCCTTTTTCCAATTTGCTCACGAGCTGAGAACTTACTAACATCACCACTGGCTTTTTCATAACACCTAATGTTTATATTTCTAACATACAATTTTTCTTAAAGAGGAATTCACTTACTACTTAAGAATGAAAATTTTTACATACTTATCAGACAAATCTTGTTACTTTTAACAACTGGATAGGTCAGTGTTTGCTGGAACACAGTCCCCTCCTCCTTCCTATCCAAGCTATTAGATTTATAGGTTAATCACATGTCTACCACCTACCTAAACTTTTTTATGCTCCTCAATTGCTCTATAAAAAGAGCAATTTCACTTTTTTTCTCTGTGATGTGGATAAATTTTTATTTTTTTAAATATTTTATTTACTTTTTGATGGCAGAGATCACAAGTAGACAGAGAGGCAGGCAGAGAGAGAGGGGGAAGCAGGGTCCCTGCTGAGCAGAGAGCCCCATGCTCTGAGATCATGACCCGAGCTGAAGGCAGAGGCTCAACCCACTGAGCCACCCAGGTGCCCCGATAAATTTTTATTTTAATAGTTTGCCACGCTGTGGGGAAAAAGCTGACCAAAAAAGTGTACTAACAAGTCTCTTAAGGGGTCCCCTAATTGTTTTTAACGCTGACTCTGTCAGGATGGGCTGTGTTTTTCCACTGGCAAAGCACAATTCAGCAGCTCCATTTTTATACTGGGACATCAAACACTCAACTGCCTCCCCCTCACCCCAGGCACCCTCTAAACACAGCAGTTAGGTAGATCCTGTTTGAACCTAAGTCAGATCCTTGGTCCTCTACTCAAAAGCCTCACTCACTCACACTCCAGTCCCCCTCAGAGTAAAGGCTGCAGGCCCCCCTCCCCCATGAACTGAAAGGTCCATGGCATCTGTGCCCAGCCCCACTTCTCTCATGCCCCATCCGGAGCCTCTCAGGCTCATTGCCTGGCCACACCGGCTACTTTGCTTCTCCTCCAACACTCCAAAACCTGCCATCGAACCTGGCCTGGGGACTTGCTCCTCTCTCTGCCCTCACTGCTCTTCCCTCACCTGCCACAGAAGTGACTCAACGACCCTCTTCCCAAGAGTGCCCTAACTACAACGGCGACCCGCCTCTCAGGCACAGAGTCTCTGACCCGGTCCTCTGCCTACTCTTCTCTCCTCCCTACTTATCATCATCTAAACTCATTGGCATATTATCTCATGCCTGTTTTAGTCCCATCCCCTAACTAAAGTGTAAAGTCCTTGAGGGCAGAAATTTTTTCTAGGTTTGGTTCACTGCTCAGTGTTCAGGACAGTGTCTAGAAGAATCTCAATATAAATTTACTGGATCAATGAATGAATGGAGTAAAACTGTCAATCAGCAAGCACTGTGCAAGGCACTATGCTCGGGCCCTTGGGAAGAGAAATATAAACAACTTATATATTGCTTTATGTTCCAATTTATTTTTCTCTCGGTAATGGATCAACTCTTCAGTTCTCAGACTTAAAAGTAACTGGCTAGGTTTAATTTCTAAAACACCCATGACTTCATCATAATTTAAAAAGCCAATATTAACTATGCCAGTGCCTTCTCTATGTGTACCATCCTGTTCTCTTTGTATGGTTTCAAAAGAAACAAATGGAATATATAGTTCAAGGTGTTAATTACATAAGCTTATTAAAAACAAACTCCTAAGAGGTGTTGGTTTTAACACTTAGCACTTTTATGTTTATGTAGTTTATTAGTTTTTTAATGTGAGAAAGTCAAATGCAGTAAACGTAATATTGCAAAACAGCCACTACCCAAGGAAAATTATTTCACCTACATAGACAAGCCTTTCAAAGAACTGGCTCTAGGCTCCAAGTCTGAAAGTCAAAGAACATGGCAGCAGAAGCAGGTTTTTATATGACAATGTTTCTGAAATCACGGTGATGCTGGGCTTCCTTGTGCAATGTGCAATCATGTAATTTGCAATTTAAGCATTTTCACTAAGTCCAAAAAGAAGTGTCCATAGTATTCCATTTTGTAAAAATGAGTGAGGGCTATGTCAAGACATTCTCTGTATCTACCTAGGTCATAAATAGAGCTAGTATGAGAACTCCAAATACTTCTGGGCATTGCATATAGAAAGAATGTTCTGTGAACTCCTAGCAGAGAAATTGGTTCTGTTAATGAATAGTCCAGAATAAGACCTAATCTCCACCAGAAAACCAGGTCATAAATGCAGATAATAAGATTCTCAAAAGGCCATTAGAGTTAACTGTTCTCTCACTGCAGGTTCTTCACCACCTTCCTGGTCACAGATCTCAAGTGTTGGATAACCTGATGTGTAGACTGCTCCCTGCCCCCATTCCTGCCTTTCCTTATTTGTGAGCACCAAGAACCCATAAAGCACCCTTGCTCTGTGCCTAGCCTGAGGTCAGATCCTGTTCCCACCTCACCACAGACAAGCGTGGCTGCAGAAGCCTGATGTGACATGCACAGGCAAAAATGCAGAAAAAACAAATTGATTTTCCATAGAAATAGTTCAGGAAAATATCTAAAAAGGCATGCCAGTTCATTTCAACCTCGCTTCATTTTGTCCAAAATTTTTGCCCAGTGACAAGGGGCACTTCTCTCCCAACCCCCTCTTGATGGCAACAAAACCACTAAAAGGTATAAAATATGGAAGAAAAAAGAGAATTACAGCCATTCCGTGAGGCTGGCATTCTGACAAAAACATTTAAGGAGACGACCAAGGAGAGATACTAAGCGTGAGGCACTTGGTAATATACTTCACCCATTGTTTTTTTTTTTTTTTCATTTGCTGTCATTCTTGTGTTGAGGTGTTCCTTTAAGAATACCTTATTATGGGGCGCCTGGGTGGCTCAGTGGGTTAAGCCTCTGTCTTCAGCTCAGGTCATGGTCCCAGGGTCTTGGGATTGAGCCCCACATCAGGCTCTCTGCTCAGCGAGGAGCCTGCTTCCCCCTCTCCCTCTGCCTGCCTCTCTACTTGCTTGTGACCTCTGTCAAATAAATAAATAAAATCTTAAAAAAAAAAAAAAAAGAATACCTTACTAGCTGGAATGTATTTTTTGACAAGACCAGAGACCCTAAATATATCCAAAGCAGAGAGAGAATTTAACAGAAGGAAACCAAGATGGCAAAAGAGAAGAAAAGGAAAAGCCTGGGGTCAAAACGTACCACGGTGGTTAACTCCAGGACTAGAATGCGGCAACTAATGTTTACAAACTTTCCACAAACTGCTTCTGTGTGAATTTCTTCCTGATTCAAAATCTTGCCAACTAACCTTGAATCTCCAATAATTAATCTCCTATTTGTGTCTTAGAATTGCAATGGATTTAGTCCATATTCCACAACCTGTTTTTTAATCAAAGATGTCAAAATAAACTTAAAAGACCTTAGAACACTTTATCTTTATCAAACGTTTGCAGACGTTTGAAGGATCATTTTCTCTATCCTTGTAACCCTTCCTCACCTCCACCTTCCAATTATAAAAGAAAAAAAAATGTTATTTGTTATTAAGAAATTACTTTATCAACTTTTGTGGAGGATTTTCTTGGTTTGGCTTGTTAGGGTTTCTTCCTCTTTTTTTGGAAAAGGAAAAGGAAAAGAACCAGTTTGGCACCATTGTTAATATGCCGATCTCTAACCTCCAAAAGGTAAGTTATTAAATTTCCTTGTGGCCTTGGAAGCACCTGGTCACAAGGCAACTAGGCTGAATAAATGAGAGTACTAAGCCACACAGAGTGTTCAACATAGTATCTGGCACTCAGAGCTCAATAAATAATTGCTCTTGTCAGTAATAATTGCCATTGTCACTTACAATGTTCTGGAATATCACGACCAACCACCCTGGGTTGTCCGGCTTAAAATATTTCCCAGTGTCGTAATGAAATCACCTGTGTCGAGGTAGAAACAGTTTCAGTGGATGAAGCAGATAGGACTACAGATAACAAATAAGATGGAGAAGCCAAGAAACCAGTGATAAACCCAGATTCCAAAATAGCCTTTTTCTCATTCATAGCAGAGGAATTTATCTACAGGCCTATTCCTCCTATGCTGCATATTCCCTCAGTGTTTGTGCAGTCGCTCTGCCTGGAGTGTATCTGATATCCCTGATTCTCTCACATATGCACGTTCGGGCGACCTCCCCAGCACAGACCAGCCAGGCCAGTGTGCAATCTTCTTTCAATGCAGCGCACCTGTAACTCTGGGCAGTGCTCACCACAAGGTCCCACAGGTAGGCATTTAATAAAAGCTCAGTAGTCTTCCAGGCTAACAGCATAGAGCTTCATGCATCACACAGATGCCTTGAAAATGATCTGCTTTTGTTACGTTTGATCAAGTTTGTAGAAAATGCTGACACTAGAATCTAGCGTGGGGGCCAAATGGGTGGCTGGGTGGCTCAGTCAGTTAAGTGTCTGACTTTGGCTCAGGTCACAATCTCCAGGTCCTGGGATTGAGCCCCAGACAGGAGCTCTAGGTCATGTCAGGCTCCTCACTCAGCAGGGGTCTGCTTCTCCCTCTCCCTTTGCGCCTACCTTTGTGCACATGTGCTCTCTCTTTCAAATAAAAATCTTTAAAAAAAACAGAATCTGGCATGTGTGTGCATGCGCATGTGTGCTGGGGAGGCTGGAAGGATGAGTTGGGGAGAAACTAATATTTAGTGAACATCTACATGGCTATATCATGTACCTCAGGTGTTCCGGTACGTTATTTCACTTAAAACGTATAAGACCTAATGTAGCTTATACTAATGGTATGACACTAGTGAGGGTGTAGACACTCAGGGAGGTGACAGATGTGTTCACTGTCCCTTGGCTAAAAAAGTGCCGCCCCAGGCTTCATATCCATGATGACCTGCTCCAAAACCTGACTTCACTTCAGAAAAATGGGCTTAGAGCAGTTGGGCAGATAACAATCCTTAGCTAACCTTATCACTGATTTAAATTATACAGGCCTCTCCTGAGGCCTCTGCACAAGACAGCCCCTCCCATTACATTTTTTAAATAAAAATGAGTATCAGTTAGCCGTGCAGGACCCCCAAGCCACAGAGGTGTCCCATGGAATAATTCACTCAACCACCTATGAGGAAACATATACCTGGGGGCTCAGCCAGGCCAAACACGTTGGCACATCATTTCTTCCTGAGGCTGGGCCTGCCTCAAACCCAGCAGCCCTCAAGTGACTGGGCCTGCGGCACCGCGGGAAATGCTGGGGCTTGGAAGTGTTGACACAGCTGCTCTAGGGCCCCTGAGGGGTGCTCCTCCCAAGTTTTTCATCCCAGTACCATGAGTGAGCATGAAATAGGAAAAAGCAGCCGTGCAAGGGGAACATAAACCCAATCCGTCGCCGCCACCATCCGCCACCCGCCCCTTAATGAGGGCAGGAGAACGGGCCTTGGAACTTACAGACTGGATAGGGTGGACCCAAGATCTAGGCCTGACCTCAGCGCAGCTCCCAGAGGGCGGGCGGGGGGGGGGGGGGGGGGGTAGTGTCATCACATCCTGGTTAAGCCTGGCCCACCCTCCACCAGGACAGCTTCCTGAGGAAATCCTGCAGGCTCCAGAGAAAGGGGTGGCTCAGGCAGAGGATGTAAACAGGAGCAGCACTGTTTTGTTCTGGGGCCCTGCCCACCCAAGCAGGGCCTCTGCTGAATGGTTTTTTGGCAGCAGAACAAGTAAAAAGCCAGGCTGAGAGATGGCTTGATTGACCAGGATTTGCAAGTAAGAATGTACACAGTTTGCCCCAGCTGAGGATTGCTCTAAGGACTAAGCTGCTCACTCCCTAAGCTCTCAGTTTAAGAAAAATTATTCACAATAAATAACAGTAAGACAGGCAGTACCCTCCCATTTTTATTTCAATTCACATTAGTTAAATCAAAGTGTTAATATCAGTTAGAGGATTATTAGCTGGTTCAGGCATAGAATTTAGTGATTTGTCACTTATACACAATACCCGATGCTCATCGCAAGTGTCCTCCTTGATCCCCATCACCCATTTAACCCCCTCCCACCTCTGCCTGTCACCACCGGTTTGTTCTCTATAGCTAAGAGTCTGTTTCTTAGTTTTCCCTTCCCCCTCCCCCCATGTTCATTTGTTTTGCTTCTTACATTCCACACACACGTACTCTTCTGCAGGTTCCCTAGCCAAGGGTCAAAAAGCTTCACGGTCCAGAACAAGCCTACTCAGGTGTGTACTCACCTGGCTGGTGAGGAAATTCCACAGTCCCCACCATGTGCCCTGGGGTCTCCTCTAAACTTATTCAGGTGCCTGGCAGACACTCAACAGACATTTAATGAATGAAGATGCTGAAGTGGGAAAATCCCTCCCAGTGGCTCCACACCCACATATAAGAGTGTCCACGCACACCAAGCACGGCATGAAAAATTACAGAAGAAGAACAAAGGTAAGAGAATGAGTAGAGAGGATGTTGTTCTTCCCCACGCCCATCCCCTCTACTTAAATCAACTGCAATCGCTCTATCTCATGTTTGTACTTCTTCTGAGAAATTCTCTTTAGGACCAGGGGAGTCCTGAGGGCACTGGGGACCCAGCCTCTTCTCAAGATGAAACGGTACCTGCCTTTCTAGTAACTCAAAATTTCAAACACAGCACTCTGACAGACAATCTACCTTATACTAGCTTAATAAATTCGGGCTCCAGGGAACCTAATGCCATTTTTGTTCATTATACTCCAGTGGAGAAAACTGTCTCCCCTTTCCCTGTCCTGCCCATCTTCCTGTCCGCCATCTTGCCAGGCACAGTCACACGGAAGGAAGGACGCTGCCGGCAAGCCAGAACCTGGCCATCAGAGACACTGCCACATCTCCAGGATGGCAATGGCTCATAGCTCTTCTTAGGAAAGAGGAATAATTTAAAAGCAATAAAGATTCACATACACACTGGAGTGTGTAAAAACCAAAATGAGCTATGAAGTCAGAATTCCTGGGTTTATGTCCCAGCTGCAGCACTGCGTGACCATGGACAAACACCTAACCTCACTTGGCCGAATCTGTAAAATGCGGTGACGAGGACAGTCCCTACATCTCATCTCACAGGGCTATGTGAAGCCCAAGAGACACACCTGCAGATAATACTGAGCACCGTGACTCACGGTAAGCACTCAATACATCTTAGCAAGTATTACTAAATACCAAAATTTGAGAACTAATTGTCTAAAGAAAGCTGAAGGACAGCTCTATCCGTCAAGCATTTTATTTTTAGGAATAGTACCACAGAGGTATTGGAAATTTTTGAGGCATTTAATTAAGTCTGACATAGTTACCCCCCCGCCCCCCGCTGCCCCCAGTGAGCTTTTTAAACACAAATCTCCATTTAAATATTGCTTAGAGGGACGCCTGGGTGGCTCAGTTGGTTAAGCAGCCGCCTTCGGCTCAGGTCATGATCCCAGCGTCCTGGGATCGAGTCCCACATCAGACTCCTTGCTCGGCGGGGAGCCTGCTTCTCCCTCTGCCTCTGCCTGCCTCTCTGCCTGTACTCACTCTCTCTCTCTCTAACTAATAAATAAATAAAATCTTAAAAAAAAAATTGCTTAGAATCTTGGGGCGCCTGGGTGGCTCAGTTGGTTAAGCAGCTGCCTTCGGCTCAAGTCATGATCCCAGCGTCCTGGGATGGAGTCCCACATCGGGCTCCTTGCTCGGCAGGGAATCTGCTTCTCCCTCTGCCTGCCTCTCTGTCTGCCTATGCTCACTCTCTCTCTCTCTGTAATTAATTAATTAATTAATTAATAAATAAATAAATAAATAAATAAATGAGACTGCCTTCCGCTCAGGTCATGATCCCAGGGTTCTGGGATGGAGCCCCGCATCAGGCTCCCTCCTCAGTGTGGATGGAGCCTGCTTCTCCTCTTCTCCCTCTGCTGCTCTGCCTGCTTGTGTCTCCCACTCTCTCTGTCAAATAAATAAATAAAATCTTTTAAAAAATTTTTTATTTGGAATCCTACTTCTAAGTACCAGACACCGCATGTGTGTCAGTTTTATACGAACTGCAGGTATCGGGACAGGAAGCCATCTCTCCCCTTTGTCAACGATCATTTGGGATTTGCTGCCTTCATCCACACAGTGGATTCTACCACGACCACGGGGTCTGATGTTAGGGCCTACTTTTCTCAAACACCTGAGAACAGCCCTGTCTGCCCACGGGGGTCAGTGAGCACCAGGGACTACAGCCAAATGACTGCTACTTACACCATTAGTCACTGCGTTACCCCAGACGAGCAATGAGCGTAATGTGAAAACACATCTTATTTTAGAAGAAAATATGTGGGTCATGCATCGTGGAAAAGGTTGGGGGTGGAGGGGGGCACTGAAGGTCTCTTTTAAGTGAGCAAATGCCCTTAGAAATGTCAAGAAAACTGAGCAGACTGGGACCCTAAGTTTAAAAAGTCAGCTGAAGAATATACGCACATGAAGCCTACTCATTCTTCTTACTTCCCCCACCACATGCCCATCACCCCTTGCACCCGTGAGCTGAGACTCAGTGACATGACAGCATGAGGATGTCTCCTCCCTCATCCTACCCGACCTCAAGCCAGCTGCCCAGTTTCATCATTTCTCTCATGCACATCTCTCAAATCCACCCCTTCAAACGCCTTAGCCCCTTCCTATCACCCCAGCATGGAAACCTGCATCACGTATACCACCGTCTGCTCTGAGGGTCAAGGCTCCACTGCCTCCTGCTGACAGAGCTGGCGGTGAGTGACGTGAGTGATGGGGCCTCTAGCACCTTCCAGGGCAGGTGAGGATTCTGGCCCATTCTAGAGGCCCAGCTGAGAAGGGTGCAGAGTTGGGGGAAACAGGATGGACCGCCCACCTCCAAGCACCTCTGGTCCTAATTACATTTCCCAAGTGGACTTCCTTACAGAAAAGAGAACATCAAGGTAGTCCAGTCTGATCAGCAGTTCTAAATTCTCACCATAAATTAGCCGACTGATATTGGGTTCATCTCGATTCCCCACCCTGACCCTCACAACCAGAGACAGTCTACCTAGATGATAAGGCAAAACACCTAAAGGTCATCCTCAATTCTCTGCCCTACTAACCACCAACCCAAATTCAGAGGCTTTACCTTCAAAACCTATTCTATGTCTGGGTGCTTCCCTCCAACTCCTGGATGACAGTCTGGTCCAAGCCACCCCCACACCTCATAATAGTCCATTTTCCATAACACTGTCAGTGATCTTTTAAAAATATAAGTTAATTTAAGAACTCCAATGGCAGGGTGCCTGGGTGGCTCAGTGGGTTAAGCTTCTGCCTTCGGTTCAGGTCGCTCAGGTCATGATTTCAAGGTCCTGGGATAGAGCCCCGCAACGGGCTCTCTGCTCAGCAGGGAGCCTGCTTCCCCCTCTCTCTCTGCCTGCCTCTCTGCCTACTTGTGATCTCTCTCTGTCAAATAAATAAATAAAATCTTTAAAAAAAAAAAACAAAAAACTCCAATGGCTTCCAATCCTGTTTAAAATAGAACCCTGACTAAAGCCAATGTCACCTGGCCTAAAGGTCTCTTTGACCCAATCTCAAATCTCTTTTGCTCTCCAAACAATAATCATTTTGGCCTTGCTTCTGTTCCTAGAATTCACCAAGTTCATGCCCATCTTAGGGCCTTTGATGTTCTCCCTGCTTCAAAAAGTGCTTCCCTCCTCCCCCATTCTGGATCATTCTCAGCTCCTTCCTTGACCACTCTATTTATATCCAGCCATGGAATGTTAACTACCTAAAAATTTTTTAAAAATGAAATGAAATAAAATAAAATACAGCCAGGAAACCAAACTGCTTGTTCAGCCTTCAAGGAGTTGATGGCTTTATATAGAGGAAACTGCACAAATATACCATGTATTTATATAATTATATTAGATAAGGGTTTATACCCTGCCTTGTTTCACAATGAATCTGAGATGGCAATTCAAAATAATAAGTAATAAAATCTTAAAAATGGGGTGCTTGGCTGGCTCAGTTGGTGGGGCAGGTGACTCCTGATTTCAGGGTCCTGAGTTCAAGCCCCACTGCGTGTAGAGATAAGTTAAAAATAAAATCTAAAAAAAAAAAAAAAGTAGTAAGTGATAAACACTTTTTTTTTTTAAAGATTTTATTTATTTATTTGAGAGAGAGAGAGAGAGCACAAGTAGGAGTGGCAGGCAGAGGGAGAGGGAGAAGCAGACTCCCCATGGAGCGAGGAGCCCAATGCGGGGGTCCACCCCACAACCCTGGGATAATGACCTGAGCTGAAGGCAGACACTTAACCAACTGAGCCACCAAGGTGCCCCAGTGATGAACACTTTTTAAAGAGGCACAAGTAAAGAAAGAGTCATGATTTATCCATTTTCCATGGTTTAGCTCAAAGAACTCAGTTCCAACATGGTCATCTCTCCAAATGAAACACAGTTCTGTACGCTGTAGGACAGATTCTCTCTCAGAGAATCACAATCAAAATGGGGAGCCACAGACACAGATAAGGCAATGTGAGAAATCCCAAACACCCAGAATTAGGATAAAGAGCCACCTGCTAATTCTACAATCCATCAGAGCTCATTACATAGATGATGAAGAGGAAAGATGAGAACATACTTGTACAAGAGTACCTCAGTGGAAGCCTCATTTTCATTCATTCTGAAAAATGATGAAGTCCAGGCCCAAACTTAAATACCAGTCAAACTTATTATACAAAGCCCAGGCACTTCAAGTCAGGTACTTCGAAACCCCCCCAAGTACAGACAAACCATTCAAGAAAATGAACTTCCTTCTTATTCTATCTTATGCTTCTTTCCTTCCCAGTATCTACACCTTCTTGTGTTTATACAGTACAACTAATTTCCTGGGCACAGTCTCTGCCTTTCTTAAACATCCCCTCCTCAAAACATGATCCCTGCAGGGGTTAATATCCAAATTATATAAAGAATTATGCAACACAACACCAAACTAACAAACAAACAAAATCTGGTTAAAAATAGGCAGAGGACCCCAGTAGATATTGTTCCAAAGGAGATCTACAAATGGCCAACAAATACATGAGAAGCTCAGCACCACTAATCATCAGGGAAATGCAGATCGACACTAGGAAGATATCACCTTAAACCTGCCAGAATGGCTAGAATCAAAAAGACAGGAAATAACAAGTGTTGGAGAAGAGGAGAAACAAGAACCCTATTACACTGTTGGTGGGAATGCAAATTGCTACAGCCCCTGGGGAAAACAGTTTTGAGGTTCCTCAAGAAATTAAAAATAGAAATATCATATGACCCAGTAATTCCATGAGTGGGTATTTACCCAAAGAAAACAAAAACACTGATTTGAAAAGATACATGCACTCCTGTGGTCACTGCAGCATTATTTACAATAGAAAAGATACAGAAGCAACCTAGGCATCCATCAACAGATGAATGGAGAAAGAAGATGTGGTGTATACATACAATGGAATATTATTACTCAGCCATAAAAAAACAAATGAAATCTTGCCATGTGCAACAACATGGATGGACCTAGAGGGTATTATGCTAAATGAAATAAATCAAAGGCAAATACTATATGATTTAACTTTTATGTAAAATCTAAAAAACGAAACAAATGAATAAACAAATGAACTGATGATCGCCAGACGGGAGGGAAGTAGAGGGATGGGAATAATGGGTGAAGGGGAGATATCGGCTTCCAGTTCTGGAATGAATTAAGTCACAAGGATAAAAGGTACAATGCAGGGAATACAGTCAATGATCTTGTAACAGTGCTGTATAGGGACAGATGGCAGCTACACTTGTGAGTACAGCACAATGGGGAGATCACTACATTGTACACCCGAAGCTAATGTAACACTATGTGTTCAACTACACTTCAATTAAAACAAATTATTTCTATCTTTCTAGCCCAATCTCTCCTTTCACTGAAGCTCCCTTTAACTGAATGACAACAGTGGTAGCAAGGCATACAAGGTAAAGAAAGTAAGGAAACAGCACTTGATTTCCTAACAAGAACTGCAGGTATGGGGCAGGCGGGGAGAAGGGTCGGGGGAAGAGAACTACAGTGTTACCTCCCTCCTTATGAAATCCTACAGCAGTAGAACCAATAGCATCTTGGTAGGGAACACAGGGCAACCCGAAAGGTCTCAGGAAAAAATTAAAAGATGTAAGAATGTGATCCAACAAAAAAGAAAATGGCACACAGGATGTAACTACCAAATGAATGACACAAACAGTGGGCATTAAAGCACATGTAGAGAAGAGAAATACTAACTCTGCCATCTCAAGCTATCTACTATAAGAATAGTCCAGAATTATAAGTCATTTGACAGGGAAGCAGACAGCCAGGAACTTGTCTGGTCAAAATGGGGCATAGTGAAATACTTGGAGAAAAGGATTTCATTAATCATAGAATGTTCTCTATTTTGTAAATATTGTCACCCTTGACCTTGTATGTCATTTTTACTCTTTTTGCAATAGTTTCCGCTGTCAGAACTCTTGGGCACAGTGCTCCTGCTAACCTGTGTTCCCTCCAGGCCCTACGTCAGCAAGCCAGTCTATCCTGGGCAGAGCCACCGGCCAGAATCAACTCTTCTCACCTTGACCTTGCATCAACAGAAATCTTTCTTTTGGTCTTGAGTCATTTCCTGCCCCAACTACAGCAATTTCTGATTTTATAGTCTTCTTAAATATTGAATCATAAACTCTATACGTGGTCAGGACAGCCAACTTTTGCATTTTAACTCCCACACTACACTAAAGTGTCTGCACCCTTTTTCTTTTTTTTCTGCCTGTTGCTAAGTTTGATTCCAAGGTTCTCCTAACGATTCTCCTAAGGGACTATACTCTGGTCCATGCACTAACTCCATTGACTTTCTGGGGCCACTTGGTGAGTATACACCCAGAGGAAGGGGTGGCAGCTGGAGGCCATCTCTGAAAACTTTTGGGGATTTCTTCTCTCATGACCATGAATCATCTTCCTTCTCAGTCACAACTTTAAAACTTTCCTTTTCCTCTGCGAATCAGAAGCTTAATAGGATATCTGCTGGGCTGTGTAATAGCCTCCAAAGGGAAGTGATGAAGGTTTTGGCTTGAATCATTGAACTCAAGTTGGAAAAGTAATCTACAGTAATGTACCACAGGGAGCAGTCCCTTTGTAACATAACAGGATGGGCTACAGATGATCTAAAAAAAAAAAAAAATTACTTTTCTAACCATCCATTTTTATTTTACTTTACAGAGACATTTCTGTGCAGGCACTGATTCTGAATGAAGGATGAGGATTAAAACAAATTTATTCCAGGGTCTGAATCTGTTAGAATGAAATGTCCTGTAAGATTTTAATTAAAATGTCCAGTGAACAATCCACAGGGAATACAATCTAAATTATTTCCACTTCCTCCATATCCTCTCTTACGTTCACTCCAAACCCTCAGCGATTGAGGAGGGAGTGATTTCTGACTCCCCAAATCCTGCACCACAGCAAGGATGCCTCACTGATGGAGGGGGGGAGCAGGGAGTGGTACCAGAAGGCATCTCAAACAGAGGTCAATATTTTCATCCAGAAACTTCTATCCCTCCTTCCCAAACACCTGTCTTGTCTTGATGGAATACAGGTTATCCTAGCCTCACAATGGGGCTGCATCCCAATAAACTAATACTAAATGAGTAAATTTCTCCTAAGTTGAAAACGCACTGAGTAAGTCTAACCTACTGCACATCAGAACTCAGCCCAGGCGGCCTCAACATTGACATCAGCCAACAGAGGGGCAAAACCATCTAACACAAAACCTAGCTTATGATAACAGGCTGAACAGCTCATGAAACTTACAGTATTCATGCTGTACTGAAAGTGGAAAATGGAATGAATGTACAAAGACAGAAGAATTTTAAGGATACTGGTATCCTTAAAATATATTTTTCTTTGATTAGTACTACAAATGCATTTTCTCTTTCTTATAATTTTCTAATAACATTTTCTTTTCTCTAGCTTACTTTATTATAAGAATATAGTATGTAAAGGGCACCAGGGTGGCTCAGTTGGTTAAGTGTCTGCCTTCAGATCCTGCCTTCAGGATCCCAGGGTCCTGGGATCAAGCTCCACATCAGGCTCCCTGCTCGTGCTCTCTTTCTCTCTTGCTCGCTCTTGCTCTGTCAAATAAATAAAATCTTTTTTTTTTTTAAATACAGTATATATTACTTATACAAAATGTGTTAGTCGACTATGTTATTGGTAAGGCTTCTGATCAACAGTAGGCTATCAGTATAGTTGTATGCGGATTTTGACTCTGTGGGGGGTTGGTGCCCCTGACCCCTGCATTGTTCAAGGGTCAAGAGTCTATATAGCAGTAATAATAATGGGGAGCAGGAGAAGAGGGAAAAGCCATACGCACTGGGCTGAGGTCTTATTCATGGAAAATGGACATCTTCTTCCTCTTCCCAAGTTTACTTCATTCCTCATCTTTTGTCACACTTGTTACTCCCTAAGCACTTGGGAGGGGAACAGAGGAGCCTGTCTCCGACACCCCAAGTAGAACCCACCCACACCCAGTAAACATTTGTCGCCCAGAGGTCTGTGCTGCCACGGTCAGGCACTTACTGGGGCTCACTACTTCTCTATCTTCCCCATTTTCCTTTTCCTGCTGGTCAAGTAGTTGGCCCATACAAAGTACTAAAAGTAGACAAAGTTCACTCTCCTAATACTTCCCACCTTTTCCCAACAGCTGCTTCCCTGGAGAAAGGAGAGAACAAAGCACCCACCTGTATCAGTTTCCCAGGACTACTACATAAAGTACCCAAACCAGGTAGCTTCAAAAAGGAATTTCTGGTCTCCTGGACCTAGAGCCTAGCAGACCAAAAAGCAAGGTTTCAGCAAGGCTGTGTTCCCTCTGAAACCTGTAGGGAAATCATTCCCTCCCAGCTGCAGCTTGCCAGCAATCTCTGGCATTCTTCACAGATGTGTACAGGTCCATCGCTCCAATCTTCCATCTACATATGTTCCATGTGTCTTCACATCACCTTCCCTCTGTGTCTGTGTCCAAATTTCCCCACACAGAATTAGGGCCGCTCTAATAACCTCATCTTAACTTAATTAAAGCTACAAAGATTCTACTTCCAAACAGGGTCTCACTCTGAGATAGAGGGGCTTAAGACTTTAGCATATCTTCTTTTGGGGAACACGATTTAACCTGTAAGACCGCCTCACAGTGTTATTTGGACAATGAAATGAGATGACACAAAGACTTACATGGGAGAACTGAAACCATAAAACTCCTACAAGAAAGCATAGGTAGTCATCTCTTTGATATCTGGCTTAGCAACATTTTTCTAGTTATGTCCTCTCAAGCAAGAGAAATAAAAGGAAAAACTACTGGGACTACACCAATATAAAAAGGGTTGCACAGCAAAAGAAGGCATCAACAAAACAAAAAGTCAACCCTACTAAATGAAAGAAAATTATCTGCAAATGATATAGCCAATTGGGGGTTAATATCCAAAATAGATAAAAATTTATACAACTCAACACCAAAAAACCCCACAAAGTAATCTGATTAAAAAGTAGGCAGAGGACATGAATGGTTATTTTTCCAAAGAAAACATACAAATGGCCATCAGATACATGAAAGGAAGCTCAACACCACTGATCAGGGACATGCAAATCAAACCTACAGTGAAATATCACCTTACAACTATAAGAATCATTAGAATTAAAAAGACAAAAAATAACAAATGTTGGTGAGGTTGTGGAGGAAAAAGAACCTTGGTACACCGCTAGTGGGAATGTAAATTGGTGCCATCTCTGTGAAAAGCAGTATGGAGGTTCCTCAGAAAAACTAAAAATAGAAAGAAATACCATATAATCCAGAAATTCTGCTAGTGGGTGTTTACCCAATGAAAACAAAAACACAAATTTGAAAAGATACAAGCCTGCCTCTATTTATTGCAGCATTATTTACAACAGCCAAGATATGGAAATAATCCAAGTTTCCACTGATAGATGAATGGATAACGATGTGAAATATATACACATCAGAATATTACTCAGCCATAAAAAGAATGAAATCTTGCCATTTTCAACAACACCGGTGGACCTAGAGGGCACTATGCTAAGTGAAGTAAGTCAGAGAACGACAAATACCATGATTTCATTTATATGTGGAATCTAAACACAACAAAACAAAACAAAAGCAAAGCAGACCCATAAATACAGAGAAAAACTAATGGTTGTTCAGGTGCAGGAGGAAGTGGAGGGATGGGCAAAATGGGTGAAAGAGAGTGGGAGGTATAGGCTTCCCTGTACAGAATGAGCACATCACAGGAATGAAAGGTACAGCATAGGGAATAGAGACAATGGTGTCATAATGGCATTCTATGGTGATAAGATGATGAACTACCCTTGTGGGGAGCATAGGAAAACACACCGAGTTGTCCGATCACTACGTTGTGCACCTCAAACTACTATAAGATTGGGTCAACTATACTTTAATGGAAAAAAAAAAGAAATGAGGGATGCCTGGGTGGCTCAGTTGGTTGGGCCGCTGCCTTGGGCTCAGGTCATGATCCCAGCATCCTGAGATTAAGCCCCACATCAGGCTCCTTGTTCAGCAGGGAGCCTGCTTCTCCCTCTGCCTGCCACTCTGTCTGCCTGTGCTCACTCTCTTTGATAAAAAAAAAAAAAAAAAAAAAAGAAATGAGATAATGCATAAAAAGAGCTTGTACAGTGTTTGGCACATAATACATGATCAATAAATATCAGCTAACATTGATACTGTTCTTATTATGACTAGGTCATGCAGTCTTTCTGTCCCATTGCATCTTTGCTAAAAAGGCTTCATAAACAAGTCTTTATTGCAGTCAAGTTTCAGGGAAGAATATTCTAACTACTGCAAAAAAATGCAAGCTCCAAACTCCTTGGGAAAGGAAATAATTCCAATGGCTGACTGGCTAGTTAACTGTCGAATGTTCTTTGTTCTAGCCACTGAGCCCTGAAGCATCAAGGAAGCATGGAATGTAGAGTAGTGTAGGAATCAGTAAAGAAAAGTCCTCCCTTGGGGCACCTCCCTTGGGGCACCTGGGTGGCTCAGTGGGTTAAAGCTGCTGCCTTCGGCTCAGGTCATGATCCCAGGGTCGTGGGATCGAGCTCCGCATTGGGCTCTCTGCTCTTCGGACAGCCTGCTTCCTCCTCTCTCTCTGCCTGCCTCTCTGCTTACTTGTGATCTCTGTCTATCAAATAAATAAATAAAATCTTTAAAAAAAAAAAAGAAAAGTCCTCCCAAGAATCTGCTGACAACTGAATTTTTATGTTCTTTTGGTTGGAAGAAAAAAATCTGGATTCTACCCCAACATTCTCCCTACAATGCCACAAAGAATATACACCCATATTTTTAAAAACAGAAATCCATACAGGACAACAGACACACATAACATTAGAAAACCAGAAGCCAATGAACCAATGACTGCTAATGGTCTAAGGAGTGGAGACTTAAATTTAAAGGTAAAAAAAAAAGGTGATCACTTTAAGTTTTAAAAGATATTTCAGAGTCTAAAATACAGTCATCATTGTGCAACAGTGACCACTAGTCACAACTACGGCACTGCCGCAACAGCCGCCTGCTCTCCTTTGCACTAATAAAGCTTGTTTTGATTTGGACCTTCTTGGAACAAAAGGTAGTGTGTCCCTACCCCTATCCCCATGCATTTTGCTAAGGCATTTTTCTACCAAAACAACACTGGGAGCCTCATCAATCCTCGCTGCCAACGCTATTGCATAATTCAGTACTTATCTTGACCTAACTAGCAAATTCAGGCCTCCAACCAATCTTGCTTTGGCTCGTTCGCTTGGTCTTTGGCTGATTCTCTGGAACCATCTGTAACCCAGTGCCTCTGAGCAACACTTGCCCTGGATTTTCCCCTTCCTATGTAAGGACTTGAAACAGAACATCCTCATACTTGCCTGTAAGTAAGTCCACAGGTATACAAACAACAGGTTTATGCGTCTTTCCAAGAAAGTCTTTGATTTTTTTTTTTAAAGTCAAACCTACTATGACAAAAACAAACTGTTTTGCAGCTTGAAAAACTTTTTGGCTGACAACAGGACAGTTTGCCTTTCCCAGGGCTGGGGAAGAGGGCCTTCCTGTTTTCCACAATAGAAGAACTAGAAGTCATGAGAAATAAAGTGGTGTTGTTCCAGAATGTGTAGCAGCCTAGGGACAATGAGGCACACCAGACCTCTGTGCTTCTCTCTGCCTCCTTGGAAGCAGTGAGCTCTCAAAGCCCTAAGTGTATGCCATCCTGACCTACACCCACGCTGACACCCAAGACCGCAGAAGAAACCAGGCAGCTGGGGTGGAAAATGGAAAAACACAGACTGCAGATTCCCCTTCTGGCTCTATGCCCAAACTCTGCTCAAAGAGTAGTAGAGCCCACATCCATCTGGGTCTGGTCTAGTTCAGGCGGCCATTTGCAAATGGTTGCAAAAACACAACTTTGGTGTTTCACATCTAACAGATCAACTCAGAAGTCTAAAATTTGCAGAAGCCAAAATCAACTAGCAATTGCTGCATTATGGGTAGTGAAATCGGGGCAATGAAATGTCAGCTTTTTTTGAAAAAGGAAACTGGGAACCCAAGCTTACTCATATAGCTGAAGAACAGAGGCTGCCAACAAGAATGGGTCTCTGATGGCTGTAAGAGCTTTAAACCAGTCAACAAATGTAAAGACACGGTGAAGTGCAAGGAATTATACCAATGTAAATATCATTATCTAATTTCTACAGCAGCACCTCTTAGAGTAAGTGATGTGATCTGCTAAAAATCTCTTCATGTTTAAGGAGTGAATTAGTGCTATTTGTTTCTGTTCTCAGTTTCCATGGAAGTTCATCTACCACGGAAGGCATCCCGCCTTCTAAAGACACAAGGTCTGGAATGCACAGCCCTTCGGTGACAGAAGCTAGGGAGTCCTTTGATATAGAATGTGGGGGTTACTAGCTGATATGCTGTTCTGTTGAAACAGCACAGACTCTTTGCTAATGTTAAAGTTACATCACATGGATTTTACTGTATCTTTCATGTACCACTTATGAATCATTTGATACCTATTTGCTTTAAAGCTCCCCATAGAGTCTCAGTTTCATAATAGCCCAATCAAGGCAAATCACCACATGCATCAGGGTTATGAGGGGCTTTCATTAAGTCACCACCTGGACCCCACATGTTACATAAGTTGGAGTAACGTGCTGCTGAAGGCAGCAATGACCTTTCCCCAGTAGACTCTGTCCTAATGCTATGCTTTTATAGAAAGTTTTCAATTAAATTGTAATTTATGAAAAAATATGCCCTAAAAATGAAATGTTTCATCTTTCCAGTACAAAATGTTCAATGTCTTTATAGACTTTCCCAAAGATTTCCAATTCCTTCCAGTTTCCTTTAGAGTCTTAATGACGTTCCCCCAAAATAAAAATGTAGTATATAAGTGGCAGGCTTATTCATTACTAGCTTACAAGTCCTCCTCAAACCACAACAAATCTCATTTTCTACCATATTCACACTGAAATGTGTCTAGTGGGGACACTCCCATGTGATATTTGTATAAATTCTTGACTGGACACTGAAGACTCCTAACGAAGACATAAACATCCAGAATAAATGGCTGGCAATCCTGACAGAAACAGTGATCAATTCAATGAAACCCTGGGAAAATATTTCATGAAAAAGCTGACGATAATGAAAGCAGATCTAATACATTCACATGAGTCCAACACTCAAAAAATAAAATTAGTTAAGTGGATGCTTTTGATATTGTACGTGTTTCTAACAAGTCAACTATTAAAAAAGATCTCATATTATTGCAACTTGAACTCCATTTAACCAGAAAATATGTTTTCATTACAAATACCTCTTGCCTCCAGAAAACCCTGCCTACTCACAAGTTTTATACATTCTCACTCTTGAGTAGAGGGAATATTTTTAACAAATATTTCCTAACACGTAACCCGAATTTATGCATTTATTTATTTTTAATTAAAATATTTTATTTATTTATTTGAGAAAGAGAGCAAGAGCAAGGGGGAGAGGAAGAAGCAGACTCCCCGCTGAGCAGGGAGCCTGATGTCGGGTTCGATCACAAGACCCTGGGATCATGACCTGAGCCTAAGGCAGACACTGGGTGCCCCCTTATGCATTTATTTTTAAGCCATGTATTTTAAAAAGGGATTTCACATAAATTAAATCAACAGTTAATATCAATTCTAAATTGAGCATGTGAAATCAGATCGTCTCTCCATCTAAAGACGAAAAGTAAAGGAAAATTAATTTACTGTCTAACTAAAGGAGATCCAACTATTAATAGTTAATAAAAATGAATATTTATGATCTACTTACCACATGCCATGCAATTTCAGTGATTTAGTTCATCTCACCATACTTGATTGATCCTCATTTTACAGATGGGGGAAACTGAGGCACAGACTGGTTAAGGAACTTGCCAGGTCTCACATCCACCAAATATTTGAAGCTAGGATTTGAACCCAAACAGTATGAACTACTCCCTTTGTTCTTAACTACTCTACAGAACAATCTTTCAGTTTTCTAAGATGTTTAATTAATTTGCTTCTAAACGTTCTAATTCTGTTACTCTTCTCTGTTTAAAACTTTTTAAAAATGTATCATTACTTCTTTTTGTTACGACTTCCTTTTTTTAGACCCTAGCTTCAGATTCTTAACAAAACCGAGGGACAGGTGCAAGGATCTCCCAGCCCCACCCCACCCCCACCCCCACCACACACACACACACACACACACACACACACACAGAGCCTCCCCATTATCAACATCTCCCACTGTGGCATTGTGATTTATAATAAGATATTACTTGACTTTTCTCCCAATCCTGGCCCAGGGCTCCTAAAACTCCACAATTTCTGGAGCCATAGGACTATCTTTACTAGTTCAGTGGAGGCCCTTCTGAGCACACCTGAGTTTATGCTAATGAAGTGCCCTATGGTGGGGTCCCTAAAAAGCCTCAAGATAGGCTGCTTGCCTGAAAGACCAGAAGATCAGAGGGTTGGACCTTTCAATCTCAACCCACCACCCCCACCTGCAGGCAGGTGGAAAGGTGCTCAAGTCTGAAATGAACCCATAGCCAATGGCCAATGATTAAAGGACAGGGTTCAGAGAGCCTGCAGGTTAGTGAGCACAAGATGTTATGGGGAGTGGCACCCTAGAGAGCACGGAAGCTCCCACACACGTTGCCCCATCCATCCCTTCCATCTGGCTGTTCCCGAATGATAGCCCTTTATAATAAACAGGTAATCTGGTGATCTAGTAAGTAAACTGGTTGATCGAGTAAGTTCTTTGAGCTGCTCTAGCAAAGTAATCTAACCTGAGGAGGGGGCCATGGGAAGCTCTGATTCCAGTGGTTTGTCGGAAACTCAGGTAAGCACCTGGACTTGGACTGCCACCTGGAGTAAAGATACTCTTCAGGACTGAGCCTTTAACCTGAGGCAGACAGTGCCAGACCTGAGTCAAATTTGTGGTCAGTGTCAAATGAGAAGTGGACAATTGCTTTTATGGTGTTGGGTGTTGGAAAAAAAACCACTGGGGGTGCCTGGATGGCTCAGCCGGTTGAGCGTCTGTCCGACTCTTGATCTCAGCACAGGTCTTGATCTCAGGGTAAGTTCAAGCCCTGCATTGTTGTTGTTGTTAAAAAACAAAAACAAAAAACAAAGGCGCCTGGATGGCTCAGTTGGTTAAGTAACTGCCTTCGGCTCATGTCATATCCCAGAGTCCTGGGATCGAGTCCTGCACCAGGCTCCCAGCTCCATGGGGAGTCTGCTTCTCCCTCTGACCTTCTCCCCTCTCATGCTCTCTCTCACTCTCTCTCAAAAAAATAAATCTTTTATATATATATACCCACACACACATATATATTATACATTTTTATACACACACACACACACATATTTATATATATATATATATATATATATATATATATATAAACAACAAAAGTCCCATTAGATCCACCAGAGTAGTATGGTTATTAGCACTGATGAACCTACACTGGCAGTTCATTATCACTCAAAATCCAAAGTTTACATTATGTTCACTTTTGGTATTGTACTTTCTCTTGTATGGGTTTGCATAAATTTATAATGACATGTATCCACTGTTATAAAAATCCTCTTTACTCCATCTGTTCATCCCTCCCTTCCCCGAACACCCCCCGAAAAACCGATCTTTCCACTATCTCCACGGTTTTGCCTTTTCCAAAATGTTACAAAATCAGAACCCTTTTCTGATTGGCTTCTTTGATTTAGTAATATGCATTTAAGTCTCCTCCATGTCTTCTGATAGCCTGATAGCTCATTTCTTTTTGTGCTGAAAAATATTCCTGATGTACCACAGATTATTTATCCAATCACCTACTGAAGGACATCTTGGTTGCTTCCAGGTTTGGGAAATTATGAATAAAGCTACTATAAGCTAATCCGTGTGTGTTTTTGTGTGAAAATAAGTTTTGAACTTCTATGGTACCAAGGAGCACAACTGCTGGATTGGATGGTAAGAATATGTTCAGTTTTCTAGGAAATCACCCAACTGTCCTCCCAAGTGTCTGAACCACTTTTCATTCCCATCAGCAATAAATGAGAGTTCCTATTACTCCACATCCTCTTAAGCATTTGGTGTTGATGGTTTTCTACATTTTGGCCATTGTTATAGGCAAGTGTAGGGGTATCTCATTGTCTTTTTCAAAAAAAAAAAAATGTTCTTTAACCCTGGGTATTTCTGAATATATACATCTGTAAAATTGCTAATACTTTATTCTGTAAGTGAGGTCTTTAAAATCCTCTGAAAGTAAGTGTAAGCCTATAGCAAAGATCCTTGTTCTTAAACTAGAATATTCCTTTCTTCTACAAATAACTTAATTTTGCAACACTGCCATTTTAAAAGCATCCCAAAAAGCTTATAAACATTTTTTGGGCTCTAATAAAAAACGTGTTGGTTGACAGCAAGTCTTAGGTAAAAGTATTAAAGTCCAGGGGTGCCTGGCGGACTCAGTTCAAAGAGCACATGACTTTTGATCTTGGGTTTGTAGTTCGAGCCCCACACTGGGTGTAGAGATTTCTTAAATATAAACTTAAATATATCTATACCCATATATATGGATATATTATATATAGCCACAAAATTAACTAAGATAAAATTTTAAAGTAACGAGTTCAGGATACATACTAAGATTTTTTTTTCATTCTTTTTCTCAAATGGCACTTTTCGTTAAAATTAAAATCAAATGCATTTTTTTCTTTCACTTTTATTCCACTATTAACCTGAAGCCATAATCAAGCATAGAGTCACAGGTAGACACACTAGACCCTCCTCACACTACGTGCTGTAAAACCAAACTAAGGAGCAATGGATGGCCCACTGAAACTGACTGAATCAAATCCTCCTCACAGACACCAAGGAAAGCCGCAGCGCACCTTCTGTGAGAGGGCATAAGAGTCCAACGAGCATTCATTATAAATACACACATATTCACGCTTTTACCAATCACTCCAGACGGGTGAAAGACAATGAGAGAGCTCTTCAGAGAAGAAACGACTGATTACAGAGAGGGAAAGAACTGTCTCCTTATCAAGCATTTGTCTTCTGAGTCTCAGAGACACCTGAAAGCCCGGGTACCCAGCATCTGTGCTACAGTGTCTCTATTACCTGACAGACATGCAAGGAAAAATACAATCGAGGTTATCTCAATGAAGCATCTCATCTCATGAAGAATTAATGCCATCCAGTGAAACATATTATGGAACAAAAGATGGGACACTAGACAGCTGGCTGGGAGTGCAGCTGAGGCGGCCATTTTCGGGCCTCATTTCTGAAAGTCAATCAATCAATCAATAAGCGAAGCTTCTGAAAAATGACAAATCCAAATGGTCACAAAAATACATTTTACCTCAAAATTAGTTTGAAGGTTTGGTTAAGTTTGACAGTGTCAGTCTTAGCCTGTACTCATGGGCATTAAATGGTTTAGTTAGTTCTTAGAGCCTTAGCCTCTACCCATTTAAATCCACTATTCTGAGATCCATATTATTTCTACTGTATGATAAGAACTTGCAGAAACCACGAGTAAGCACATCATGTATCACTGTGAGATTATTATGGTTAAGTCTGAAGCCAAAAGCACCCTTACAAAGAATACATTAGACAAGCTACTAGTTACAGGTTTTCCTCTTATGTCCTTTGTAAAACTGAGCTACGGATCGGCTTCTGAATTAATATGCACAACTGAATATTTCTCTCTTTTGCTATTCTCTGGAATTAGCTTTTAGAAGATGGAATTAAAGATCAGTTAGCTGTAAGACCCTGTGCATATCGCTACAAATGACAATTCCCCTCTTTAAGGAACAGCACATCATTCACTCCAACAGATAAAGACAGGTAGATAGATATGTATACCCATATATGTGCCTAGATATTTTTTTCTTCAGAACAAAAAAGTATCCTAGGACTACAACATCTCTAAAGATCTCTTGCACTAACCCAGCCTACTTGTGAGCTTAAGAGAATCACCAGTTGAAAGGGACCACGGAGCAACCCTTGACTACTTAGAGATACTGAGTAGAACTATGGGGACGAATGGAAGCCAGATACATCACATGGTATGTTCCATAAACACTTAGCCCAGGTCTCACCATGGCCAACTCACCACCCACCAAAGTTACTTCTGTAAGACACAGAGGGATCATGTTGGGTGTCTGTCAAATTCTGCACTGGCTGCTCACTGGAGCCCAGAAAATGACTGTACCCACCTCCGTGCTCCATCATGTTTATTCCCCTTGGCTCTGCCCAGAAACCCATCCTTCCCTTCTTTCTTCTTTACCTCTCAACCCCTCACCGGGGAACAACTCTCAACGAACACCTAACTCACGGTCTCCGTCCCAACTGAAGGGCATTTCTGGAAAGTGGCCTCCCTCCGCACCATGCCCCTGCCTGGGGCCCCCACTCTGTGCCCACGGCACTGCAGGACTGACTGCTTCTTTACATGAGGGATGCGGGGGCTGCTGCAGGTCTTCCTACAAAAGTAGGTCTTTCTGGAAACCAGGGGCAAGTGTCGTTAGTACTTAGCTCAACAACTTAAGCAAAAAGGCTGATTAAATAGGTACATGAAAGAATAAACCATAAGCTGCAAGTAGGGGTTACCTTCTGGGAAACAACACATGATCCAAATCCCAGCTCCTGTTTACTATCTGTGTGACTGAGGACACCCATGTGTCTCCACTGTGACATGGAGAAGTAATGCTCACTGATCACAGGAGAGAATCTAGGAGGAACATTCCCTGCCCCATCCCCCACCAGCTGCATTCTATCATCAGGAAGTGGAGTAAACAATGAAAAACAAGTGTCAGTGGTAAATGAGGTGGAAAAGAGAAGGGGTTACAAGGTAGAGAATCGCCGCTGAAGCGGATAAGTGGGGGGTGGGGGGAGGCGTGAAAGGTCACTGTAGGGCAGGGGTCTCTTCCCACAGCAAAAGATTTAGTGACTCCAGCCAGAATTATGAGACTTAATTTTGTCTCTGGCAAAGAACTGAAAATCAGGAGGCTCTAGAGTTCTGCTCCCTACTCGGTACCTTAAGCCTTTAATTCCTCCTCTAAACGAAGACCCTTCCAAGGTCTCCACTCCCTGCGCTCCGGCACCCTGCAACTTCACTTATTAAAAACCACGGGGCTTTCAGCTGGCGAACGGGAACATAAAACTAAGATGAAGTCAGAGTATTTGAAACTGGGGCTGACTCTCAAATTCCAAGATCTAAAATTAATTAAGTCATTAGCTGATGGGCTAAACAGGAGACACCGCCCAAAGAATACGTAAATTAATGCTTTCAAAGGAGTTTGCAAAGCCCCCTGGGGATCTTACTGACATCTCCCCTCCCCCAAACTTTGCCTAAAACTACAAAGCAAGCGGGGAGAGAAAGGAGTGGGGTGTGTGTACACGCGTCATGCATACACCCGTGTGTGTGTGTGTGTGTGTGTGTGTGTGTGTGTTTAAGGACTTTCTTCAGTAAATAGCAAGACTGGATAAACCTAACAGTTTTTGAACTGAAGCCTACTACATACTTTTCTGTGGCTTACATAGGCGTAAGAATGGGGGAAGGTCCACAGTATTGCCATACAATGGATATTCTCTTAAGCACTGCTAGGAAATGGGTGTAAATTGTAGGAACCAAGCAGGGGACAGAGGAAAAATAAGGTTTGGGGGAGGTGCATCTTGCAGGATCTTGCAAACAATAGGCACTTACTAACTCCCTTCTCCTCCCTTCCCACTTAGCAACTAGCTTTCAAGGACTGGCTCAGCTTTAAGAAGTCCTCCAATTCAATAGGAAAAATCAGAACCACCACAACTTATGGAATGGATAATCAGTGCCAGAAAAGTGATCTACCATATCTAATAACTACAGCAGTTCCTACTCATAAAAAGCACTACCCTTCCCGCCTCCCCAAAAAGAAATGTTGTGTCTGCAACATAAAGATAGAAGAGAGAAGTCCCACAGGATCCTAACTTGTTTCACACTTCTCCGAAGAAATGTAAGCATGTTGTTGTGAACGGTGACATGCTTTGAAAACCCCGGTGGGCCACATGTTGCGGAGTTAGGGAACTGAAGAACAAACTTCACAAGACAGCCATGGTCTGATTGTTCAGGGTTTACAAACATTTCACAATCTGTCATTACCGTTTCCAGTGGAGGCACCAGGATTCTGGTTTGCATGATGAAACTGCTTGAGCGGTAGTTCAAGGAAGAGCAGAATTTATTAATGTCTTCATAAATGTACCCCATTGCAGCAGGTACGGTCTCTACAGTACTGGGTTTTGATGTGGCTCTTGCATTTCAGAAGTATATACTTTCTTCCTTTTCCATTCAATAAAACCTTGTACTCAGGACCCAGTAAGTCCCAAGTACCAGAGATTTAAAAAAAGCGGCAGGAGAGTAAAATACTGACCCTGCCCTCCAGGCACTCACAAGGGCTAGTGTTTTGGTAGGCTTGTTTTCTCCCAATTCTCTATTTACATATTCACTTACTAGCATTTATTCATTCTAGCACAGCTCCAACATTTTCATGCCACAAATTATACTATTTCTTTTCTAAATAAGCATTTGTGAACAAATTATCTAAAAGCAACTGGTTGGTTCAGAACTGTGCAGGACTGAATTAATTTGAATGCAAAATGTGTCCTAATGAACTCCAACAACCATCCTGTATTTACTGAGATCTATGCCCCAGAGGGTTAGAAACCTACAAAATCCCCGGGGCGGATGCTCAGTGCCTCTCAAGTTGGAAAAGGGAGCTGTGCTCATTCACCTAAAAAATATTTAACTCAACAGGCTTGGAGGTTTGATTTCTACACTTCGTGGAATCCAAAAAGTAAAGTAGCTACTGTGCCTGAAGCCTTGCAAATATGTGTGGATGTATAATTCCCCTACTACTACTACTCCTCTCAAGTTCCGTCCTTTAAAAGATGCTTCCAAATAACATTTTCCTAAAATACTGGATGTAATTACATTTTTGCTGTGTTGATCTGGGACAGTTAACTGGGGAGTATCATGGCATCAGCCTATACTGAGAACTGGGGTATAGTCTGTCGTTGTCACTAACAAGGTGTCTATGCCATTGGTCAAGTCACTTCACCTGTACAGGCTGACAGACTGCAAATCTTATTTTAAAAAAATGGAGGAAATGGTTTCTTTTATCTCAGAAAGAACAAAGAAAGTCAACTGTCAATTCTGTCTTGATACATTTCTAGAAAGACAGTTTCCTCTAAACACGTGGATGATTGTTTTCTAAAAGCAGAAAGAATACAGATCATTTTAAGGTGGTGACTTTTCACAGACATACAAAGGAGAGATACACGGTATCTTCTGAATTTTACTAAGCAACAATCCTGATGCCCATGTTTACCCCCAAAGGAAAATAAGATTGTCTAAAAGATGGGAAAGCAGAAGTGAACACACTCGCTTTGGGACAATCATTTACATTCTTTCCAGCCTTGTACTGAACTACTGGCTCTGTAAGAAGTACATATTTTCTTTTCTCCTACATCTGCCCTTTGAATAACAGGTTTGAGCTTCTCCAGCCCCACCCCATCTTTTAAATCAGCCAAAGAATATTCTGCCACAACTGACCCAACAGCGCTGGAATCCACCAGGGAAGGGAAAGCAAATCTTCAGAAAGTGCCACCTGCCAACCACCCCCCCCCCCCAAGCAACCCTGAGTCCACACTCCCATTTAAATGAGCCCCTTCAGCACTCCCCTCCACAGCCACACCCGAGTAAGGGATGCAATGTGATGTTATCAAACCAATTTTCTCAGTGACTAAGAGTTTACAAAGTAGGATCTAAGAAAGAAATAACAAGGTAAGTTCCTGCCTGACTGATGTAAAAAACAATATCACTATAACTTTAACGTATTCATTGGGTTTTCTGAAATTTCACTAAAGGCCCATATTCATCAATAAAGTTCAGAAAATGCAAAAACTTGGGGTTTAAATTTTTTTAAAAACATACTTTTTCTAAATACTAGAGAGTGAAAAAAGCAGAAATCTTCAGTCAATCTTCCCTGGTTTTCCTAAACACCAATGAACACCTAAAAATGAGTTAGGTGAGACTTAAGGATGTCTGGAAAGATAAGACACAGGAAGGACTATTTGCAGGGGGGAAACAGACAGCTATCACTTATTGAGTACCTATTATATGCCAGCATGCTGAGCACTTGATATACATCAACATAACTAAAACTCAGAGAATCTAAAGCAAGGTAACGAAACTGAAGATCAATTTCTTTGCCTCATTTTGCAGGTAATGAAACTTGAAAATCAGTGGGGTTGAATACCTTGGCCAAGGTCAAACAGTCAATAAGGGACAGTGGGGATTTGACCCAGCCTCACTTACTCCAAAGCCCAAGTGCTTAATTCCTGTGCAAAAACAAACAAAAAACCAGCAACACTTCTCATCAACCCCAAAGAAGAGTTACTTTTCAAAAACTACACCTTCCATTAGAAAGGTAAAAGACCCCAAAGTAAATAGACTTTTCTGACAACTGCCAATTCCAAACCTTTACAGTGAAATTGACTCTTCATGTGTAGATTAAGATGTTTGACGGTAATAACGCCCACCCGTCTGCTTCCGGTCTACCTGCCTACCTACAGCTCCACCAAAATACGTCTACTAATTCCCCAGGGTTTTGAACCCTGAACAAGTGAAAGCTTCATCCTCCATGCATAAGAACTATTTTTCAGAAATTATGCCAAATCCATGGGCGGTTTTAGTCACTGCGCATTTCAAAATACATGACAATACAGATTCAGCGAAATAAGTCCTATTGTTTTTCGTTCCAAACATAAAACAAATATACTGTAATGCTACAAGTTGAAAAACAGCACACAGAGTAAGGGCACTCTTTGGCGGTTCTGAGAAGATGGTTTGTTTTCCTCTCGTGGTCAGACAACAAATGGTGAAGAGATAAACATCAGTCCCATCAGCCTCTTGCCCAGTCCAACTGTGAAAGCACAACAGCCAAGTATTTACATCTGCTCTTTGAAGGAAGCTTTCTAGCCTTTTCCACAAGGACCTCTCAGCAGGTGTCCAGATTAAACTGGTGACTATCGCACCCGATTGTTTAAAGAAAGATCTTTGATGGGATCTGGGGCTGGTTATTTTTTAATTAGGGCTTGAAATCCTATACGGTGTGTATTCAACCCCCTGGGACCCGCAGCGAGAGGAGGACGACTCCGAGGAGCGGGCTTGCCAGCTCCTGCGAGCGCGAAGGGAGCGCGAGTCGCGGAGAGGGCTGTCCCGCCCGGGGGTCAGGGCCCCGCCCCTCCCGCGCCCGCCGGCTCCAGGTAACTCACCAGGATGCCCATCACGTCGGTCCAGAGCCGGGAGAACGCCTCGGACATGCCAGCGCCCCCCTCGGGCTCCGGCTCGGGTTCGGGCTCGGGTTCGGGTTCGGGATCCGGCCCCGGGCCGGCTGCTCTCGCGTCCTCCATGGCCGCGTCCAGCGCGCGCGCTAGCCGGCGGTGCGTCCGGGTCGGGTCCCCCGGGCGCCCTCGCTCCGCACCAGCGCGCGGCCGGCCCCCCAGCGCCGGTCCCCGCCCGCCGCGTCAGCGAGCCGCGCCCCCGCGCCGCATGCCCGGCTGCCCCGGCCGCCCCGGCCGCCCCGCGGGGGCCCCCTCGCAGGCGCCCGCACCTCGGCTCTAGGAGGCAGTGGGCCGCGCTACTGACAACTCCAGAAACTTTCTCAGCCGGGCTCTGCGCGGCCTCGGGGTATCTGGAGGCAAAGTCCGCACCACCGAGTGGTACGGCGGGGAGCGCCGGCGGCCCCGCGGCAATTAAAGCCGCTGCAAAGGCGGTTCTTCCTGGGACCGGGACCGGCTGGCGAAGGCGCGGGACTCGTCCCTTCCAGCAAGTCTGGGCAGGGCCCCGCTGGGCTGAGCGCGGGGCCTCTGCCCCTGGGCGGGCGCGCCTCGGGACCCCTCTCTCGAAAATGAGCTCTTCCAGCTCCACATGACTCTCTCCCCTCGACGCTAAAGAAAGCGTTTAGCAACAAAAGGTGCTCTGATGTCAGGCTCTTTGCATGGAAATGAGCCACAGACAGGAGAACAAATCGCCTGTTGAAAGGCGGCTCCCGCCTGCCCAGGCTCCCAATCGCGCCATTCACTGAAGCCTTTTCGGTCCCAGCAACTCGAGAGAGTGGGATCTTGAATCTCCTGCCGAAAGAATTTCCCCGAGTCGTCGGTGTGGTTAAACAACCCGCACCTCGCCCCTCGCGAAGTCGAGCGACCTCAGGAAATACAACTCTGCGGCCCGCAGCCAGGACTTGCCAGAACAAGTGGGAAAGCTTGGGCGCGAGCCATTGTGTGCACCGTTTTTTTATCACGAGCGGGACAGTTTGGTTCCTGGGTGCCCACAGTGCCCTCCATTGCTAGGGATTTCAACTATTTAGGGAAAATGAGCGTTAGGTTTTAATGGTTGCCTTACAGCGAGGGCATAGGGAAAGGCCGTTTTCAAAACTCAAGGTTACGGTTGTAACCGTTTAGCCAACACACACTCTGGGTCCCATATGTGTGTTTTCCCAAGGACAAGGTCCATGACGGATTTATTTTATGAGGGAAATAGCCCTGTAGAGGTATTTATTCTTTTCTGATTCATTCTTTAAAACCCACTCTGAGCATTTCCTCTGGGAGATGACAATACATGTCACATCTGATTTGGTGACTGATCACTTTGCTCAACAGTTAAGAAATGTAAGGATACAGATGTAGTGAAAAAAGGGCCATCTGTACCCCCATGTTCATAACCCCAATGGCCACAGTCGCCAAACCGTGGAAAGAACCGAGATGCCCTTCAACAGAGGAGAGGATAAAGAAGATATGGTCCATATATACAATGGAGTATTATGCCTCCATCAGAAAGGATGAATACTCAACTTTTGTATCAACATGGACGGGGGACTGGAGGAGATGATGCTGAGTGAAATAAGTCAAGCAGAGAAAGTTATCATATGGTTTCACTTACTTGTGGAGCATAAGGAATAACATGGAGGACATTGGGAGAAGTGACGGGGAAGGGGGGGTGGGAATCGGAGGGGGAGACAAACCATGAGAGACTGTGGACTCTGAGAAACAAATACGGTTTTGGAGAGGAAGGAGGTGGGGGGTTGGGTGAGCCTGATGGTGGATATTATAGAGAGCACACACATTGCATGGAGCACTGGGTGTGGTGCATAAAAATGAATTTTGGAACACTGAAAAAAAATTAAAAAAAAAAAAAGAAAGAAAGAAACGCAAGGAAACAGCCCCAAAGTGAAAGGACTGAGTGGTACAAAAAAGCAGGTGAGATGCCCCAGGCAGAAAGCCCTTACTTGCTTTAGAGGTCTCTTCAGGTTTTCGTTTTGTTTTTCCTTCTGAGTCCACATAAAAGGAGGGGAATAAGATCATGTCCTAGAAATCCCCTTCCTAAAGCAATAATTACTGGAAGCACCTATCAATGCAAATGGGCGTATAGCCCTTACAGGAAAGTTCAAAACTGAAAAAACTTTTCCAAAAGTAATTACACTTAGCAGTATAACCCCTGGTGATGAAAATCCCTGGTTTTTGTAAGGCAAGAAAAAGAATGAGAAAGTTTTCCCTTGAGAGTAAGTAGGCATCAGGTTGAAGTATGAGGAGTGCTGGGCACTGAGTCAACATGGCCAGCCTGGTGCTTTCCTGGGTTGATGCAGGAGGTATACCAGATACACACTCTAAGAGGCTGGGTTGGGGAGGGCTAAATTTCCAGCACCAATCATGACTCTTTGTTCTTGACTCATCAGAGGACCTAAGGGCAAAGCATTTAACCTTTCTGTACTATAGTTTCCCAATCCTAGATGAGGCAAGGCCTAACTAATTGCCACCCAACTCCTCAGAGGTGATATTATATTTCAGGGTCATCTAAAGATAGGTACTTTTTAACAACACATATACACCTACCAATATAATTAAACCTTAACCAGCATTTTGGCACTTTTAGAAATCACCCTACCCTAGATATTTAAGTTCCTTTTCTCGGTGCTCAATAATAAGTAATATTTGGTGGGGCTGGAGGGGGGGATGTCGATACCTACAATTTTGCTGTCTACAGATAAATAAGAACTTTGGAGGAGGAGTCACTATTCAACTTCTACAACATTAATAATTTTGTTAGCCATTTAAAAAATGAAGCTGAACTTCTCTACTCTCAACTTCATAATACATATACTCAAAATGAGTCCAATTACTTCTCCCAAATTTGAGTCTTTTCTCCTTTAGTTAATGTCAATCATTACTTTCAAAAATTTCTTTAGAGGCTTCTTAACAAATGTAAGGGAATGATCATCAGTATCATGATCAAAATACATAGGAATCCTGCTCTCCCTTTCCTCCATTTCAGGACTCACTTTCATCTAGCTAATTGGAATTGTTACGGTGTTGGTGAATGCATTCCAAGAAAAGAAAGGGATCTAGAAGATTTTCCAGAAATCTAGTGGAGACCCAAATGTCGATTATGAAATCAATTCTGAGTCCTAATAAATATTTATTGCAAGGAATGAAGAGTATTAGAATGCATTCATAGGGGCGCCTGGGTGGCTTAGTCGTTAAGGATCTGCCTTCTGCTCAGGTCATGATCCCAGGGTCCTGGGATGGAACCCTGCATCAGGCTCTCTGCTCAGCGGGAAGCTGGCTTCTCCCTCTCCCACTCCCCCTGCTTGTGTTCCCTCTCTCGAAGTGTCTCTCTCTGTCAAAAATAAATAAATAAAATCTTTTTAAAAATGTATTCATAGAGAGGAAATATTGATAATACCTGTCTCATTGTTATTTCTTGAAAATCAGTCATTGCACATGTATATGTGTACACATATGTATATATCTACATAGGCATATATGTATAGATGTAAATATGGCTTGCTGTATAATAAGTGGTTCTTGCTATGAGTCAGGATCTTAAAAGGTTAAAAGTCACTAGTCTAGAAATTGTAGGGTGTTGCCTGCAGCCTATTTAGGTCGTCATTCTGGCATAAGAAAGATAACCAGTCTATTGCTTGACATTAAAGGTGGAGTTAATATAATGGGATCAGGACAGAGCTAGGTTTGAATTTTCACTCAAGTTTTTATAAGACATTGGACAAGTTATTTTTTTCATGTGTAAAATGGGATAATCCATCTATGTAATATGATTGTTTTGAGGTTATTTGTAATAATGAGGGCAATAATTCTCTATGAATTAGAACATTTTCCCCCTTTTCCCTCCCTTTGCTTTTCCTTCCCCTAACCACTCATAGCATGAGGTGATAGCTATAGCAGGAAACTTCCTTGTTCATACCTTACTCTTGTACAAAGGAGTAATTCTTAGTCTTGGAATGTAGTTGCTGACTAAAGGACTAGAGAGTCACCTCTGGCAGAGTGGGGTGATGAGGACAGGTCAGTTTTTACAGTCAAGATAGTAAGAACAGCAAAAACAACATCTGTCATTTACTGCAAATCTACTCTAGGTCAAGCATCGCCCGTGACATTTTAAACGTATTTTAGTTAAATAGAGTTTATGATTTCTCATCACAATCTAACCCCTCCACCCTGCTCATTTCCCATTTCAGTTCTTGTTACATCCATGTATTTGTTCAAGCTACAGAAGTCAAGAGACCAGCTTGAATCCTTCCCTTCGCTTACCAATACTCCTGTCTACACCACGGATAAGCCCTGCTGATTCTACTTCCTGAATACTTGTCAAACTCATCCACTTTTCTCGATCTCCACTGCCACTGTCTTAGTCAATTCTACCACCAGTACCACCAGCACTTTTTGCAATATTTTATCTGTTCACTGCTTCTCAACATGCAGACTTAAGAACAGAAGCACTGGGGGCACCTGGGTGGCTCAGTGGGTTAAAGCCTATGCCTTTAGCTCAGGTCATGATCTCTGGGTCCTGGGATCAAGACCCGAATCAGGCTCTCTGCTCAGCAGGGAGCCTGCTTCCCCACACCCCCCATCTCTGCCTGCCTCTCTGCCTACTTGCGATCTCTGTCTGTCAAGTAAATAAATAAAAATCTTTAAAAAATAATGAAAAAAAAGAACAGAAGCATTGGCATCCCTTAGGAACTTGTTGGAAATGCACATTTCTGGGCCTGCCCTAAACCTACAGAATGAGACAATCTGGGGGCATGGAACCAGCCATTTGTACTTTAACAAGCCTCCTGCCCCATCCCAGCAAGGTGATTGTGTTATCTGTTCACATTTGAGTGCCATTTGGAAATATGAAAGTGTCAGAATAAGGGAAAAGAACACATTGCTAAGGAAATGTGAAGTTTTAACATATATTGGGTATCTGGGTGGCTCAGTTGGTTACGTGTCTGTTTTCAGCCCAGGTCATGATCCCAGGGGTCCTGGGATTGGGTTCCACATCAGGTCCCCTGCTCCGTGGGTAGTCTGCTTGTCCCTCTCACTCTGTCCTGCTTGTTCTCTCTCTCTCTCTGTCTCAGTCTCTCTCAAATAAATAAAGTCTTAAAAATAAATAAATAAAATATAATATGTTGAAAAAACATACCATTTGATTGCTTAAGAAAATTAATTGGTAAAAGAAACTGTCATAAGATAAAGAGGAAAGAGTAGGATTCCAAAGACAATTCCCTCTCCATGCTTCCTGTTTTCCTCTCCTGGGTATCAAGTCTCCACAGGACACTTCTCATATTAATTCAGAAGTAGTTTCATGAGTTGAAGTCTTCTGGTTCTTTGCCTTAAACCTTGTGAATTCAGATCCCCAAATCCGACACCTGGTTTTAAACAGCAATTAAGTTTTGGAATTAAAATGTATTATCCATAAGATAGTACATGTTTTAGGAGCACAGCTTCATTTAAATACTTGGGTTTGTTTTTTTTTTTTTTTTAAGACAACACCATAGTCCGCACAGAAAATGTGAGATTAGATAGAGATTAAGTCTGAAAGATTATAAATAGCCCAATTTATTTTTTACCATATTGCCTTCTGAAATTGAGCACTGAAAATAGATAAGCTCATTTAATTTTTGCCTACCATTAGCAGACCCCTCTGGCACTCCAACTTGAGGCATTCCACAATGCCTCGGGGATCTAACTTTAAGGAAAGACTGAAATGCTATATTTTTTTCCCCTTGACAATAATCCCAAACAATTTTTTTCACAAATGCCTTAAAGGTGAGCCAAGCCCCTGCTTAAGCATTACCTGTTTAAAAGCCTCTTCAGCTCAAAATATTCAGTAAGAGAGATGAGAAAAGAGCTCAGAGCAAACTAAAGAGGAATTAAAATAAAATGAAGACAGACCTCAGGCTAGGGAGAGAAGGTAAATAAGTAAAACCAGGATTCAGGGCTAGAAAGAAATGCTTTTCTCTGAAATCTCTTCTTCCACTCTGATTAGCTATGTTCCTAGCCTAGCCAGTTAGGTTGTTGATGCTGTGTAAACACCAAGGGTCTGCCCGGGAATTATTCCATCGGGCATGAGAGTATCATGACTGAGATTTCCTTTTAGATAGTAGGGTCAGATTAGATAATTTCTAAAGCTATTTATGATTCTAAAATACCAGGATTCTGAACTATTCAGTAAGGTACCCTATATGACAAGAAGCTAAGACAGTTCTGGTGGGCTGCCAATAGGGATTTCATAATGTTTAAGGCAATGAACCAGAAGACTTCAACTCATGAAACTACTTCTGAACTAATATGAGAAGTGTCCTGTGGAGACTTGATACCTAGGAGAGGAAAACAGGAAGCATGGAGAGGGAATTGTCTTTGGAATCCTACTCTTTCCTATTTATCTTTCTAGCTTAGGAGAGTGCTAAGGGGGAAAAAAAAAAGGAATGTGCTAATAAGAGACAAGATATTTTGTTAAATATTTCCAAATTATGCAAGGAAAGGCTTAAAGGCACAGCTGGGAAGTATCACCCACCAACTAAAATGCTTCATCAATCTTGTCTATTTTATAAACTTTATTGTATAAGAATGCCTACTTGGCTGTCCCTATTGGTTAAACACACTTGTGAAAAATAAGGTTTTTCCACTAAATTAAAAACCTCCAGTTAAACCCGTTGCTCTGCCTCTTTGAGTTCCATAATATTGTATATGTGTACATGGGACAAAAGATTCTCACATAATTAATCCCGGTAAACATAGAAGACAATTACAATCTCATCTGGAATTGAAGTATTAGCCAAAATACTTCAGATGAACAACAACCCAAAATAACCTATGATTACAGACACTTGCATATGACTATTTTAAAAAGAGGGGAGCACTGCGCTGTGTATAGCATTCTGAAAAAAACTGACGTTGACTCATTAAAACAAAGGAAAAGCGTGATACCCTTTTGCCGCTCACTTTTTAAAAAAGAGTCATGCATTTACTATATAAATTACTTGAGGGAGAACTACGGGTCTTAGATGTACCGCCCAGGCTGATGTTAAATCTCTCTATGGTTCTGCTTGACTCTGTTCTATATCTTTTGTGAAGAAGCCAACATTTCCGATCACAAGGAGCAAGATTTTAACAATAGTAAAATTTATCTCTTAGCTATTAAAAAACAAAACAAAACAAACAAACAAAAAAACCCTCCCATTCCTGTTCCTGGAAGAGAAGAAAAAAACACCTCAACTTTCCCTTCAGCTATAAAATTCTATCATTTTAGAATCTTAGAAACACGTATCTTCCTCTCACACAATCTGACTCCCCTCCTTTCCATGAATAGTAAATCCTACGGTTTCCCCCTCGTCATTCAAGGCCATTGTCCCTTCTTGGGTAACTTTCTTTCTAATTGCACTTCCTGTGACAAACACAGGCATGAGTGCATGGGCACGTGAACACACACACACACACACACACACACACACACACAAAGGCTCAGTTATCTCAGTTTTTCTGAGCTGCCTTATACAATTGAAGATATAAATAAATGAACTTGGTGAAGAACTCACCAAGAGAGGCAGTGCCATGGGAAAGTCTCAATGAGCTTCTCACATATGGAGACAGAAATCTGAATGACAGGACATTGGGTTCATAGCTACTTCTTTAAATAGTGCCCTGGTCCAGCTTAGAGAAACACTTCCCTGTTTAGGAAGGCACATAACAGGCTGTGTTCCTCGGTTAGCGCTGAATAGGCTTGAAATCTAAAAGAAATATTAATATGGGGAAGCAGGCACCAGATTTTCTGCACCATTTCCCTCTCAATGAACCCAAATATGTTTAAAGGAACCAAAAAATGGATTGTCTAGGTATAATTTTTTCCCCTATGCCTTATAAGTGAAACAACTAGGTGCTAGCTACTCTTTATCTAATGAATGTTCTCAAAAATCAGATGATGTTGATTCCAAAAGCAAAGAGACACTGAACAAAGGACACTTGTTCAAGAAATGAGGTCATTTGGACAGTCTATCCATTAAGAAAAAGCCTATTTTGCTTTCAGAGGTCACCTATTAGGGCAGGAAATCCATCTTTCAGCCAGTGGACTAACATCTGGCCTAAGTCTTCTGGGCTGAAATGTCAATTTCCTGGTCTAAATGGAACACACATGAAAGAAAAAAAGATGAAAAATACAAATCTTCCTTTGCTGAAGAATTCCTCAACAGTAGCATAGATTATAAAAATTCTTCAAAAAACAGCTACTTTTGAGAGATCAAAACTAACAAACAAAAACAATAAAATATCTGTCTGAAAATTTTCTTTCTTTCTGTAATAACTACTTAAAGGCAAAATTAAGGGGCTAAAGCTAAGTCATAGCAAATCAACCATTCACTGGGAAATCCATAAATAAATCGACTCTAGACCAGCTCATCACCATTCATGATTATTCATCCCAGGCTGGGCCAGATTTGCTCTTGAACTATGAGAGAGAGAGAGAGAGAGATCTACTAAATCAATAGGATACAACTTAAAAAAAGAGAAATGGAAAGATGTTAAACCAACACCACAAAATAACCTTCTAATACTGGATAAAAGTGTCATAAAATGGAGTGCTTGGGTGGCTCAGTCGGTTGAGTGTCTGACTTAATTTCCGCTCTGCTGGTGCTCTTGGTGTTGTGGAATCCAGCCCCACACTGGGCTCTATGCTCAGTGCAGAGTCTGCTTGGGATTCTCTCCCTCCCTCTCCCTCTGCCCCTATCCCCACTTGCGTGTGCTCTCTCTAAATAAATAAATAAGGGGCGCCTAGGTGGCTCAGTCGGTTGGGCATCTGCCTTCAGCCCAGGTCATGGGATTGAGCCCCATAGCCGGCTCCCTACTCTGTAGGGAGCCTGCTTCTTCCTCTCCTGTTCCACCTGTTTGTGTGCTCTCTCTCTCTCTCTGTCAAATAATTAAATAAAATCTTAAAAAATAAATAAGTAAATAAATAAAATCTTTAAAAAAGCACTATCAAACATTTCACGTGTAATACTTATGTTTATACTACTTCTTGTACTCTTTGAGAATATCGCATAATTTTGGCTAGTCTTTCTCCTACTGGTTTAAATTAGAGAGTTTTTGGTCTACTATTAATTCATTCAGTCTGTCATCATGCAACAAACATTGAGTGCTGATTACGTTTGACATTGAGTTCGGTATTAACAAAAGTTAGCTGTGGTTTTCAGGAGCATCTAATACATATTTTTTAAATGATGTGTTATACTGTCAAATTTAGGTTGGTTTTATAATTAATGGCAATGTGGAGCCTAGAGGGAGGTGAAATTTGAGACACGGCAGTCTTTAAGTCATGCTCCTAATCTAGGCAAGTGGTTACAAAGATTAATAATACGGGTACTTTATCACATGCATATCGGTTCTTGCCTGATCCCACATGGCTTTTCCAGCTTGATTTTCTGTTAGGATACAACATTGAATTACTCTGGGAGACTTCTATCTACCTTTTTCCACATTCTCTGGATTTTCTATTTTTCTGCTTCTCTGTTTTGTTCAGTCTATTCATTTTTCCTAAAATATTCCCGCTTTCTGCCCCCAGCTTTATTGAGATATAATTGACATATTATGTTGTGTAAATTTAAGGTGTGCAACACCTCAATTTGCTACACTTATATATTGCAAAATGATTACTACCATAACATTAAGTTAACACTTCCATAATCATCATGTCACATAATTACTGTTTCTTTTTTGTGGTGAGAACATTTAAGATCTATCCTGTTAGCAACTTTCAAATATATCATAGTATTACCAACAATAATCACCATGCTGTCTATTAGATCTCCAGAACTTACCTGCCTTACAAATAAAGTTTGTACCCTTTGATCAATATCTTCCACCCCTCCATCATCCCCGCACCTGGCCCCTTCCACCATGGTAACCACCATTCTACTCTGGTCCAGAGTTTGGCTTTTTTAAGATTTTATTTATTTATTTGACAGGCAGAGATCACAGGCAGGCAGAGAGGCAGGCAGAGAGAGGGGAGGAAGCAGGCTCCCCACTGAGCAGAGAGCCTGACTCGGGGCACGATCCCAGGACCCTGGGACCATGACCTGAGCTGAAGGCAGAGGTTTTAGCCCACTGAGCCACCCAGGCGCCCCGAGTTTGGCTTTTTTAGATTCCACATATAAGTGATATCATACAGTATTTGTCTTTCTCTGCCTGAATTATCTCACTTAGCGTAATGCCCTCAGGGGCCATCCATGTTGTCACAAATGGCAGAATTTCCTTCTTTCTGATGGCTGAATAATAATTCTGTTATATTTATATTTATACATATCACATATTTGTATCCATTCACTTGTTGACATATACTTAGGTTGTTTCTGTATCTTGACTATTGTGAGCAATGCTGCAATGAACATACAAGTGCAGATATCACTTTGAAATGCTTCTTTTCATTTCCTTTGGATATATACCCAGAAGTGGAATTGTTGGATCAAATGGTAGTTCTATTTTTAGTATTTTGAAAAATCTCCATACTGTTTTCCATTGTGGTTGTACCAATTTACATTCCCACCAATGGTTCACAAGGGTTCCTTTTTCTCAAGTATCTTTATTGTATCTTTACTTATTTTTTATTTATTTATTTTTGAGAGACAGAGAACACGAGCAGGGGAAGGGACTGATGGACAGGGGAGAGGGGTGGAGAGAGAAAGCAGACTCCCCACTGAATGTGTAGCCGATGTGGGGCTGGATCTCACAACCCTGAGATCATGACCTGAGCCTCAATCAAGAGCTGGATGCTTAGCCAACTCAGTTACCCAGGCGCCCCTCAAGTATCTTTATTTTTTGAAAGAGTCACAAGATATGATGGGTAGTAAAAAAATGAAACTCATATAAGTGAGAAGGGAAAACTGAGAAAGACAAAACTTGGGGAATACCAGCATTCAAGAGAATGTCATAAGGAAATGGCATGATGTCTGAATGAGGGTGGTCCCAGAGGGGCTGGATCATGATGGCACATTGTCAAGGGAGGTGAGAATTATAGGAAAGAGACATCAGCAGTCTCCAATATGATGGAAGAGTCAACTGAACTGAATACTCATTTGAGGGGTCAATATTAATCTTACTTGGCCAGTGCAATTTCAGGGGAAGGAGTAGAAGCTACATCGTAAGGGACTGAAGAATGATGGAAAACACTGGATGAAGAAAAATGAGAGTCAGATGGGACCACAAAATCTAAAGAAAGGTTCTTAAGGATGTGAAATATTTGAGCGAATTTGTAAGTTAAGCAGAAAAGAACTAGTGGAGAAGGAGAGGTTGAAACTTTAAGACAGGGTATTTCTAGAAGATCCCAGAGGAACTGATGGTAATGATATTAACAATTTACATTTTTGAGAAATTATTATTGGCTTTTCTTATTTTGAGGCCAAATAGACTACCTCTTTCTTGCCAACACATTTTGTCCTGCCCAGTAACACAACAAAATTGATCTAATTATTCTTTGTAAGAATTTTCCTGTGCTATACACAGACCACCTTCAGTGGATTTTTGGATTTTCACAAGATTCTTATTCAAACATTTTAAGTATTTCAGTTTGGTAAATATTCATGAGATGTCTACTGTGCTCTCAGCATTGGGAATATAAAAATAAGTTCCAGATCCTGATCTTGATCAGCTTAGTCTAGTGAGGGAGACAGACATAGAAACAAATATTCTCAACCCAGTGCGATAAAAGAATGCATGGGTTCTTTATAAACTGAGACTAGATAGTCATTGTAGCCTGGAGGCATCATGGAAGACTTCCTACAAGAGGCATTCTTTGAGTTAATAAGTCTTGAAAGATGAGTCAAAATTAGCTAGCTAGACAGGGGCTAATTTGGTTTCAGGCTATGAGAACAACAGAAGCAAAAGTACAAAGACATAAAATAGCGGTATGTATTGGGGGAACAGAAAGCTGTTCTAAGAAATGCTGGAGAGAGAACGACTAGATCCAGAGCTCAGGGTATGGGCTGACCAGTCACACTGCACTTCGTAATGCTATAAGCTAAAGAGGGTAGCCTTAATGCTCTGGAAGAGCTCATCTTTTATATTTTGATGCTTCCTAATTTCCTTTCTGGGAGGGTAACCTTCCTTTTACTTTCAAATGGCACCAGGAATGGCAGCAGCCCCTGGGCTGGGTAGATAATTCCCCAGCTTTCTGATAACTGGGTGCACATGAAATGCCACATGCACATTAGGGATGTAGTACAATTTAGAACACTTAATTAATGTTGAGGTCATACCTGCCCAAAGGCCATGCTGAGTTTTCCTTTTTCTTTCCTATATTAGCATATGGGCCACCCCCCTTGATATTTTCTGGCAGCGGTACCAATCAGCTTTATGCAGAGGATCTCATCCCAGATCTCTCTGCTAAGTCTGTGATCTGAAGCAGTTCACAATCTCTCTGGCTCGCCGAGTCCTTAACTCTAAAATGAAGGGGGTACAAGAGATATTTGAGGTTTTTTCCTTTTGTGACATTCTGTAATGCCAAAGGAGGGGGAGGGGATATAGGTATAGAAACTGGATTAAGGAGAGGGCACCTGGATGGCTCAGTCAGTTAAGCATCTGCTTTTGGCTCAGGTCATGATCCCAGGGTCCTGAGATCGATCCCCGGGTTAGGCTCCCTGCAGGGAGCCTGCTTCTCCCTCTTCTCCCTGCTCATGCTCTCTCTCTAGCTCTCAAATAAATAAATAAAATCTTAAAAACAGAAAAAAAAAGAAACAGGCTTAAGGAATAAGGACTAAGGAAGTAAGGAGGTGCTAAAAGTCTAGGGAGCATTTCCTGCTTAGTGCAAGGTATTTATACAATGAATGGGCTATGGAAGATAACCTGTCTAAGAAATGGCTTATGTGTACATTCTTGATGAGACTAGAGTGTTCCTCAATTTTCCAGTTAGGAATCAAACAATGTCTTCATGAAGGTGGCAATGAAATGTGACTGATACAAAGAAAATTATCATTGTAAATTAGTATAAGATTCAGAAATTTGTCAGGATGCATCAAAATCCAAAACAATGTTTATATCCTCTAACCTGGTATTTAGATTTTGGGGAATGTATGCCAGTAAATTATTGGGGAAAAAATGAGACACTCAGGGGCTTATTATTGCATTTTTTATAATATTGAAAATTTGGAAAGAAGCTTCATATTCCACATGAGAAAAATTGTCAAATGAATAATATTGAAAGGATAATATCCACTGATTAAAATGTTTATGTAAAGAACATGTAACAGCAAGCATGAGAAATCCTCTGTATGAGATACTTAACTCTGAAAAATTAAGAGTGCAAATGAACAGAAGTGAGAAGAAAATCTGCAAATAGTCTATGCTGTTCTTTGAAGTATAGTAGGAGTTCAGTAAATACATTTTTTTGAACAATAAATGAATGTAAAATGAAAACTGGTAATGGACAAGGTTGGTGGAATTTTGAATTAAATTGTCACTGAAAAATTCTCTATGCAGTTACTCTGTTGTTTGATGATTAACATAGAGTTAACGTTAATGGCTAACATTTATTGTTTACTGTGGATGGACACTATCCTATAGATTACATATTTTGAAACACTAAAAACACTACCTATTCCTCATTGCCTTCCAAAACATGCCTGCTACTTTTCTTCCTTCAGATTCAAGCTTTCATGGAACAAAATTCAACGCTGGCCAGACACAGTTGTGCTCTAATGGTCTGACAAATGAATGAATGAATGAATATCTCAATGAATGAAAGTAGCAGAGACTGAAGCCCACGATACTAGTGCCTTAGAATGCAAGGTCTCTGGCATGACACCAAGGCAGAAATTCCCAGTACTCACTCAAAGTCTTAGACTTCTAGATTCTCTATGTAAATAGTTGCAAAAATTGGAAGGATTGAGTTTCTGAGGCTGAAAGAGAGTTCTTAAAACCCAGTTTTCAGAAAGTATAACCTTTTATATTACTTATGATAATTCTTGAATGCCTCACTTTTAAATGATGGGGTGTGCTGGGAAAGGTTTACTTATTGTAGCCTTTTGGGAAAGGAATAGGAGTGTATTATGGCAAATTTTTAAGGAATGGAACCTGAATGGATCCAGCATCCAATAAAAGCAAGCCAGAGCTGTTAGGAGTCACATTTTAAAAGGGTTTTCTCAATATTTCCTTAAAGGTTCTTAATAATAACAAATATTCAGGAATGACCTCTTTTGATCCACCCATAGGGTTTAACTTGCTTGGTTTTGCAGGTATGATGATAAACACGGTGTCGTAAATTAACAAGAGCTCCTTATTGGGCTGAATTATATCATTGGCTTATGCATGCCTAAGTTTTTTAGAGGCCATTGGAATTGCTTGTCTGCCTCCAAGAGAAGTATTGAGGCTTTGGTCCGCAACACAAGCAATTTCACCCTTGATTTTTCTTGGATAGAGAGTCTACCTTCTTTACTATTCATCTCAGCTTTTCCACTGAAAGAAACTATTTTTGAAGTTGCTCTGTGCTGTTGGCTCTTTCTCCTGATCCCTACCCTTTCTGGCTGATGCAGAATGGAATTCAGTCAGCCAGGTGCCCTGTCTGATCACCATTATATTCCTTGAGGCACAAATGGCAGTATTTTCAAGCAATGGCAATCTCAGAGGTTTTATTTCAACAGCTCAAGTGACATATAGAGCCTCCCTTTGATCTTTCAAGCATATACTCAAGATACACACCTCTTCCCGTAAATCTACAATCCCCACCTAAGCCAGAGCCTGGGCACCTCGGAAAAGCAATAATGAATACTACCTGAATCATCCCAACATATGGTCGCTGGCTTCTCCCAGAAATATTTATAACTGATGGAGGAAAACCAGCAAAACATTTCATAAACCAATGGTGTCAAACAGTTGGTGCTCTTGGTCTATAAAATAAAATGCCTAACTTTCAGTGCCTGTGAGAAGGAAAATTGAGAGTCCGAACGCACGCTGCCCAGCCTTTCCTGAGAGCTTTCTTCTAATCATAGATGCGTTCTGGGCAAGCCAATTAATCTGGGCACCATGCCCGGGAGTGGGCTGTGTGTGGCTGGATGTTAATAACAGCATGAGATATCTCTCTGCCCTGTACCCACTTAATTTGTCCCTGGCTGGAATACATGAACTTTTACTTGTGCTATTATCATCATATCCTGTCTAGACCGAAAACAGCTACAGAGTGGCTCCCTTCATATTCAGTGAATTAAAAATAAAAAGGCCCGTCTGCTCCACACTGCCTCCATCCGGGACTCTGGTGGGTTTCCACGCAGCTTCTCCCTTCTGAAATGGGAGAAACAGGGGGAAGACCATGGAAGCTGCTTCCATCTGGAAAAAGATAAGAATGAAATGATGGCAGATAGTAAACAGTGATATGACTCCAGTGACAATATGTTCTAAGAAAATCACTTGAAGAGCCCATGAATGTTTTAAATCAAGCTAGGCAGAGGTAATATTCAGACTCTGTTTTGATTCTAGTTTGAAAACACTGGTGTGCCAGGAAATCAGTGAACAAAAGGATTACTGTAGCCACAGAGTTGGGAAGGGGAAGAAAATACTGGTCCACAGCACAAGGACTTGGGAAGGCAGAACTGTTCAAGAGTATGGCAGATTTTCTTATTGCTGAGATTTTGACAGGCCAAGGAAGCTCCCATGACCAAGGAAAGAAAATCCTTACATATAAATTAGCTTCAGTTTAATATAAACCTGATCAATTAAGGCATCAGAAAAAAAGAACACAACTGTCCACTTAAGGATTCATCCAAGGATCTAAGGGGCACACAGGCTTTGCCTTCAGACCTGCCAAGCTCAACTTTCAAGTTTCACTTTCTTTGGTTATGAAATAGGGTTAAAAACTAAAAATTAAAAAAAATAATAAAATAGGGTTCATGATAGTGTCTATGACATATGTTGATCAAAGGAATTAGAGAGCTAAAGAACTTGACACCATGCATGGCACATAATAAATTATCAATAATAATATTAATAATACTAATAATATTAACTACTTTTTTAGTTTTAAATAATTTATTTATTTATTTGACAGAGGGAGAGAGAGAGAGAGCGCACAAGCAGGGAGAGCAGCAGAGGGAGAGGGTGAAGCAGGCTCTCCGCTGAGCAGGGAGCCTGACTTGGAGCTCAATCCCAGGACCCAACCTGGAGGCAGATGCTTAACCAACTGAGCCACCCAAGCACCAGTAATATTAGCTATTTTTAATATTATGACATAGAAAAGCACTTAATACAATATCTATCTGTCATAAAGAGAGCCCTGAAAAAATGGTAACGATGGATATTAAAATTTTAATTTCAGTTCTGTTTAATACTAATGATAAATAGTAGCCCACTTAATCCCTTGAATGCAGATCATTAACTTAAAAGAAATCATCTATACTATTGTTCATTAATAGACATGGGGCTTACAGATGTTGATTCACACACACACACACACACACACACACACACACAGAGGAATATTATGCAGCCATCAAAAAGTGAACTCTCGCCATTTGCAATGACATGGATGGAAGTAGAGGGTATTATGCTAAATGGAATAAGATAGTTGGAGAAAGATAAATGCCATATGATTTCACTCATACATGTGATTTAAGAAACAAAACAGAAGAACATAGGGGAAGGGAAGAAAAAATAAGAGAAAAACAGAGATGGAGGCAAACTGTAAGAGACTCTTAACCATTAAGAAACAAACTGAGTTTGTTGCTGGAGGGGAGGTGAGTTGGGGGATGCGGTAACAGGGTAATAGGCATTAAGGAGGGCACATGATGTAATAAGCACTGGGTGTTATATGCAACTACTGAATCACTAAATTCTATTCCTGAAACTAGTATGACAATATATATTCACTAAATTGAATTTAAATAAAAAAATTTAAAAAATAGACTTGAGGCGTTGGAGAGAATAAGGTATTGTAAATGCATCTTCTCTTTCTTGTCTCTCCTTTTGAGCTAAGGACACAGTAATGGTGTTGGGAGAAGAGAGAAAGAGAACAGTAAGACATTTATTTCCAAAATTTGTTTGAGGGCCTAAAAGGGAAATGTATGCCATTGATTGCAGGAAAATGAGCATGAGTGTCTTAGAAATAACCCTTGGGGGGCGCCTGGGTGGCTCAGTGGGTTAATGCCTCTGCCTTTGGCTCAGGTCATGATCTCAGGGTCCTGGGATCAAGCCCCACATCGGGCTCTCTGCTCAGCGGGGAGTGTGCTTCCTCCTCTCTCTCTGCCTACTTGTGATCTCTGTCTGTCAAATAAATAAATAAAATCTTAAAAAAAAATTTAAAAAAGGAAATAACCCTTGGACTCAGGCACAATGTGATATACTCAGTGGGCTCCGTAAATTCCTCATTACCATATAAATTGTTTTCAAGTCTGATCTAATAGGATATGATTAATAATTGGGATATGTTTTCTTCCAAGAAGCTGAATAATTGAAGGAACCCAATACAGTGTAAAAGACCATTTCCAAACTGATCAAGTAAGTGTTTTCTGCTTTGTTTTGTATAAACAAAAATGTTCTAATTAGCATGCAGTGTCCTCGTGGATGCTGAGCCAGGAAGGACGTGGCTGTGGTCTTGGCATTGCATGTGTTTGCTCCAGGAAGTGGGGCTGCATCTACTCACCATATGGCTTATGAAATGAGAATTGCAAAAATTATGGCTGCACTGGGACAGGACTTCTGACTTCGTGTTGTTTATCCTCTGATTAGAATACCTGGTGGGCTCCAAGGACTGGTTGAGCTACTTCCCAGCCCCTTCACTTCCTCTCTAGACCATTTCTGAGAAGCACAAACTCGTTTCTGGTGTAAATTTAATGCAACGTGAATTGCTTTTGAAAATCTGGACAGGAAAACACTGAGTTTGTGCTAAAGGTAATTTTTGGAGGAACAAGGTTTCCTTGTTCAGGTTGTCCGACATTCAGAGCTATGCAAGGGAGTGGGAAGGATTGGCAAGTTAAGGGAAATAAATCCGGCAAAATAAGCCCTCTGATTAGGACTTCACACAGTGTGCTCTGGCCAGCTGACACCATTACAGCTCTCACTCCTCCACCAGAAGGACCAGGTAGCAGTTTCTAATTCTGCCGCCCACCCTAAACCAGGCACGCAGCTGCACACGCACAACCAGCGAGGCCCTTGTCAATTAGCAACAACATTAAAAGGACATCCCATCTGCTCTACAAATGTCAAGGAGCTCATGCCACCTGTTGAGGGATTGTAGGGACAGTAGAAGGGCAGAGTCTCGACACAGGTTTATCTATTTATACAAACAAAGACCCACTTCATTCGATGTTCTGCTTCTCCCCCCCCCATTTCCCTTCTTTGCCAGAAATCTTTCGAATACCTTCGCAGTGGTATTTTGCACCCAAAAGAGAGTTAGTTGTCTTTAAATACCGTGTCCCAAGAAGCACAGGCCACTGAAAGACATGCACTATACCTTAAATAGTAGACAAAGTACAGCTTCAAGTTTTTCTGGAACCATCCTTCCCATGCATTCACAAAGAAGCACAAAGGAAAACCACAGCCAAGAGGTTTTACATTGGAGCTTAGGATGACTTTTCTCCAGGTGAATCGAAGACACTGGAAGGGGTTCAGGAGAGCTTATGAAAGCTCTTTTCCTAAAGAGCTACTCATTCTGGACGTTAGGATAATATGTCAGAATCAGGATGTCATGTGAGCTTATGTGAGCTTCCCCCCAGCCTCTGCTGATGTGTTTTCCCCACACAATAACCAAGGCCAGCTTGGAGGTTTGGCTCAAAAGTTCCCCTGCCATGAATTCCCATGACCTGCTTGGTGTGTGTTTTGGAGGGGGTGATAGAGGGGGGTTTCTTTCTGGTTCTCCTTCACCTTGTCTTCTCAGTCACTCCACATCTCACCGGCTCTCTGCCTGCAGACACAGTCAGCAGCTACCCCCACCTCTGGAAGGTTTGTTGGCAGCACCGCCCTCTCCCCAAGTCAGAGCCTCCTCCTTCTCCATGATTTCAGAGACAGTATCTCTGCCAGCCTCCCACTTACAGGACTCAATACATTGCCTTTTGATTGTTCATTCGCTTCCTTGTCTCTTCTGTTGGACTGTGAGCTGCCTGCGGTCAGGGGCTCATGGTCTTTTCTCCTTATTACTCTTAGTGCCCAGCCCAGTGCCCTGACCTACAAGATTCTCCATTTAGAGTAATACTAATGGTCAAAACTTCAGGAGTCCTTCCAATATGCCAGGCACAATCAGCTAATTTTATTTCGGGCAATATGGCATTTAATTCTCAGAACATGTTTTTTTCTGCAATGCTACTATATATATATATATATTTCATTTTAAAGATAAGAAAATAAGTATTTATGAAAGTTACAAAAACTTGCCTAAGGTCTCTCACTCAGCTTAAAGTGCAAGAGCAGCGTTTTGGTGTGTTTTAATACCAGCTTCGTAGTTTTTGACAACTAAGTGCTCAGGAAGGGCTGTCCACTGTACTGCTGCTTTTTCTTCCAAGTCGTGTTTATGGAGGTGTAATTTCCATGTAGTAAATTTCATGCTTTCGGCTGTACAGAGCTGTGATGTTACAGTCATGGAAGCACCATGGAAGCACCACCACAATCAAGATATTGAGTCATGGGATTGTACATCAGAAACTAATATTATATGGTATGTTAATAACTGGAATTAAATAAATACATTAAAAAAATAGGACAGTTTCATTATCCAGAGAATGCCCCTGACCTGAAGTGGTCAACCCCTTCGCCTGCTCCTAGGCTCTAGAAAACACTGATCTGATCTCTATCCTTCCTCTTTCACCTTTTCCAAAGTGTCATCTAAGTGGAATCATACAGCATGCAGCCTTTTGAGTCTAGATCCTTTCACTGAGCATTTCACAGTTGTGAAGCGTTTGTGATTCATCTGTGTTGCTGCCTGTATCAGTAGTTCTGTTTTATTGCCGAGTGATGTTTTACTGTATGGCTGGACGGCGGTTTATTCATTAACCATTGAAACGTGCTTGGGTGCTTCCTGGTTTTGTTGGTTACGAACGGAAGTACTTAGAAACATTCTCGGAGGGGCAGCTGGGTGGCCCAGTCACTTAGGTCTCTGCCTTCAGCTCAGGTCATGATCTCAGGGTTTGGGATCAAGCCCCACATCGGGCTCCCTGCTCAGCAGGGTGTCTGCTTCCTTTGGTATCCCCCCTCCACCCAGCACCCTCCTCCCACCCTTGCTCATGCCGGCTTTCTCTCTCATAAATATATCTTTTAAAAAATCTCTAAAAGCAAAAATAAAAACAACAACAAAAAACATTCATGGATAGGTGTTGTAGGTTTTCATTTCATGTGGGTAGATAGACACCTAGGAGTAGGATTGCTACATAGGATAAAATTTGCCAAATCTTTCTTCTGAAGTGGCTGTATCATTTTGTGTTCTTATAAGCAATGTGTGAGAGAACCCCTTGCTGCTGTCTTGCCAGCACTTGGTATTACCAGTTTTTCTTTTTTTTTCCGTCTGTCCTTCCTTCCTTCCTTCCTTTTTCCTTTCTTTCTTTTTTTAAGACATCCTAATAGGGTGTCCCTGTCTGGCTCAGATCAGAGAACATGCAACTCTTGATCTCTGAGCCATGGGTTTGAGCCCCACATTGGGTGTAGAGATTACTTAAATATTTTTTTTAAGACATCCCAGGGGTGCCTGGGTGGCTTAGAGGGTTAAGCCTCTGCCTTCAGCTTGGGTCATGGTCTCAGGGTCCTGGGATCAAGCCCCGCATCACGCTCTCTGCTCAGGAAGAAGCCTGCTTCCCCCCCTCTCTCAGTCTGCCTCTGCCTACTTGTGATCTCTCTCTTGTCAAATAAGTAAATAAAATCTTAAAAAAAAAAAGACATCCCAATAGATATCTAGAGGTATTTTATTGTGGTTTTTATTTGTATTTCTCAAATGACTAAAGATATTGAAGAACTTTTCATATATTCTGTGTACAGTCTTTGGCTCATTTTAAAAGCTGGGCTGTTTTCTTATTATTTTATTTTATTTTTTTAAGAGATTTTATTTATTTATTTGAGAGAGAGAAGGAGCAGTGGGGAGGGGCAGAGAGGGAGAGAGAGGGAGAGAGAGAAGGAGACTGCCCACTGAGTAGGAAGTCCAATGCGGGACTCAATCCCAGCACCCAGAGACCATGACCCAAGCTGAAGGCAGATGCTCAACCAACTGAACCACCCAGGTGCCCTGTTTTCTTATTATTGAATCTTGAGATCTCTGAATATATATTCTGGATATAAGTCTTTTATCAGATATGTGCTTTGCAACTATTTTCTCCCAGTCTGTGGTTGTCTTTTCATTTGTTAGTGTTTTTCAAGGAAAATTTTTACTTTTGATTAAGTTCAACTTATTCATTTTTTTTCTTTTATGGATCTTCTTATCATTTTTTTAAATCAAAGGAATCTTTGCCTAGCAAAGTCTTTCTCCGATGTTTTGTTCCAGAAAACTTTCTAGTTCCAGATTTTATGTTCAGGTCTATGCTGTATTTTGAGTTAACCTCCATGTAATATATGATGTATGGATCAAATTTAATTTTTTCCTAATGGGTTTCCAATTGATACGGAACAACCTATCAAAAAGACAGAGCAGAAATTTGAACCGGGGCTTCTCCCATTCTAGAAGTCAAGTTCTGACCTGTACTTGTACTATGTTTATATATTTTTTAATCCTCTCCTGGATCCTAAACTCTGGTGGACTTGTCTGCATCTCCCATAGCATGGTGCATTGAACGTAGTATTTCTTTACTAAATCCGCCTGGACTAAGTGTTTTAATGGAGGATGGAGTAATAATCACTTCAAAGTGGCCAATCCTTGCTCTCCCTTGTCCAAGAAAGAAACATGGCCCTCCTGGATGGTGACTGTGTATTCAGAGCACCGACCTGCCCAGTAGGCAGGCAAAGGTCACCAGTTCCATATTTACAGTGAAGCAGCATGCTAAAGCCTTTTAATGCAAGAGTAGAAGAACTGGTCTTTTCCCTTCAGCAATAGGAGACCCCATCTACCACTGGCACAAGATAATTGCATTTTTCTGACAGCTCCTGCCTGATGTACTAGCTCTGGCTGTCCAGAGGAATGATGACCAGTCTGTGCTGGCCAGGGGCCACGGTCACTCTAGGAGCCATTTAGGGCCAGAGCTAGTGGGTGGATGGAGTGGAGGTGGCAAATATGCAGCCCTAGGATAACTGAGATTAAGTGAGGCCTTGCTTCTGATCCTAGAGTAAACAAGCTGGTGTGGGCAAGCCCTTAGCGTGAACTTCCGTTCCACTGGTTTATAAGCAAAGGCTTTTCTGTAACTCACAGAGGGAAAGGCCAGCAGACCATTGCTTGACCCTTGCCCCTGTCCAGGCAAGAAGATCTCACACAGCCCACCATGCGGCATTTGACATTTTTACCCCATCACTTATTTTGGATTATAATAACCTTCAGTTCTCATCCAATAGTCCCTATTCTCTCTTTCCCAAGTTGGGATCACAACAAGCACCCAACCATTTCTGATGGGGTCACAGAGAAGAAGAGAATCCAATAGATTGAAAAGGAACCATTCCATTTTCTAGATATGAGAAAAGGGAGAGCAAGAAAGAAAAGCAGAACATATTTTAAAAAGCTACTAAGTTAAAAAAAAATTTTTTTTAAAAGATACCAAGATTCAGGGCACCTGGGAAGCTCAGTCAGTTAAATGCCTGCCTTTGGCTCAGGTCATGATCCCAGGGTCCTGGGATCCAGACAGGCATCTGCATCGTGCTCCCTGCTCAGCTGGGAGCCTGCTGCTTCTCCCTCTGCCCCTCCCCGCCGCTTGTGCTTTCTTTCTCTCTCTCTCTTTCTCAAATAAATAAATGAAATCTTAAAAAAAAAAAAAAAAAGCTACCAAGTCGCTGGTGAAAAACTGATATGACACAAGAAAGATTTTTCGGCCAGGGCCTATAACAGAGTAAGTTCTCAGAAATGCCATGATGTTAGCCATTATTATACATTTTTACAATGTTTTTATCATGGTAAAATGCCATTATTATATTTTGTATGAGATGCAACACAAATACACACATGCACTTGTTTACACACAATACATATGGGCACACAAGCTTGCGCACATACATATACAACTGTTGGACAGCAGAGAGAGAGACATACATAGGGACATGGAGATTAGGAACCCAGAGCAAAAGATAGATTCAGATAGATAGAGCAAAAAAAGAGTTAAAAGATAGGATGGTATGGTTGATTGTACATCTTGCTTATCCCCATGCTGAGTCTCTGGGCCTTCTGGCTGTGTTATTTCCTTATTTTCTATCCTCATATCATCACAGAAATTCTGGAATCAAGGCTCCTCTTCAGTGCTTGGCCCATCTTGGACATTCAGAGTCAGCTGGGTTATTTCAGGTAAAATTAAGTAAAATATACTTGGTGAATAAACATTAATAGAAAAGTCACCAAACCCTGAGCCAAGTGACCAAGTGAACAAAATTCTACCAGCCAAGTGACTTGTTTTTGAGAAGAAAGCAAGCCAAGTTAAGCTGATTAAGAGGCTGAGCAAAAATGTAAAGAACCTAATTGAGAAAGCAGCTGCCCATGAGCAACCTGTGGGAGGTAACAGGTCATTCTGGTGGGGCTGCATTCTCAGGACACATCGTACACTGTCCTTTGAAGGCTGGGATCAGCATTGGGTGGAAGAGCAGTAAACACAATAGGATGTAGGAAGCATTGAGGCACCCGTTGAACCTGTTTCATAATTGCCCTCATCCAGGAGGATGCCATTATTTAATGGGTTTGGCAGCCCATTAATACGGTCAACTTTTTCAGGGCAAGACTCCCAGCTTCCTCTCCAGTTGCCTATGAGGGTTATGCTGAAGATGTGGCACAAGGCCAATTCCCTGGCCAATTCAAGGACAGCGAAGAGGTACTGTCACCACATAGGTTTAAAAATAGTGACGTCTAGTCATTTTGTCCCTATCTACTTGAGTGCCTTGTGTCAAGTGAGTCCCTGGAGGTATTAAGTCCTGTGGCCAGGATAAAGTCCTTCCACTCCTTGGGTGCAACTAGTTTCAGAGACTCAGTGGGCTGACTACTTGGGATGCCATTGGATAAACTCAGAGCAGCGCCATGTGGCCTTCTCACTGGGCAGGAAAACAAAGGCAACAAGGCAGGGGTATGGTAATCGTAATTCAAAAGCCACTTTTAATGGTGATGCCTATTATTTAGGCACTGTAGAGAACCCAGACTAAAACATGTCCCATGTCCTACTTATGTATACTAAGCCAGGGGTTCTTAAACTTTACCCAGCTTCAGAAACTTCTGGAAAGCTCCCAGAGTATCTGAGTCAGTTGGCTGGTCTGGGCTGGGCCCAAGAATTTGCATTTCCAACAAGTTTCCAGATAGTGTTTGGGAACCAGAGTCTGAGAACCACAGCATTAGCATTTGCTTAGGTAACATTTCCTACTCCTTTTCCTTTAAACTTGACACAGGAGGAAACCTTCAGAATTCAGAAACTACTGAATGATTCTGTAGTTTAAGAAAATAGTCACAGAGAAGCTAACAACATTTCAGTTTCACAGAGGTCAGACTTTTGGCAACCTTAAGGATTTGGAACATTGTTGCAAACTCAGAAACAAGATAAATAGGTCTTTACATAGTCTTTAGGACAATGAAAAAGTTAGGGTCACAGTGGAAAGAGCCCTTGAGGTGTAAGTGTAAATAAGCCCGTGCACATGGAAGAGCTAAGATGCATCCATTGCAAGTTAAAATGACAAAAAGAAGTGTGAAGGCAGAAACATCAGGCTATATTATCTGTAGGAACAAATCATTTCATTTGACCTGGTGTGGCTTCTGAGATCATCACCACATTACAAGTACAACACAGTAATTGGTTTTCAAAATATTAAGGCTCCTCTTACAGCAACTTCATCCCACTCCTGCCCAAGGGTCAAATAAATATGAAAAGGCCAATAAGGAGTTTTTTTTCTGCCTGTGGAAGAAAAAAAGACTTGGCACATGGTAATTATCAGCTGGAATAAGTTTCGAGGGGGCTGCTGGGTGATGAATTCTATAGCCTCTCTCTCAGAGGGATTGGAAGGAGGGGAAAAAAAATCCACCCCTGACTCAGCCCTCAGGAACCTGTCTGTGTTTCCGGAGAGAGGAGGCTGTGAACACGGAAGGAGAGTCTACTTTTGTAAACCAGATGAAGGGCTATAGGTACTAGTGGGGAGGTACTTTTCTCCTATACTAGCAATGCCAGAGACTCCCTGGAGAAAACTAGTAGGGGTTTGAAATAACAGCTGCTTTTGATAGGGCCCAAAGTTTTAGAAACTGAGAACAGGAGCAACAGAGGAATGGCCGCCATGCTGTTCCTTGACTATACAGAAAAGGCTTCTGGTTAGAGGTGGGAACTTTGGTGCTTAGAGGCCAGGAACCCCTGTGGGTCAGGGCTTTGCTAATTTGTCTCCATCTGCCCCTCCAGATCCATCTTTGTCTTTTCTGTTTTCTGTCCCGTGGGAGGCTGCTATCTACAGACGGGGGTCTGACTCCCTGTTTCTCTGGCTTCCTTTGGGTTGGGTTCATGGTGGATGGTAAGAGAGCAGGAGAGAAGGTAGGGCACTCCTATCTGTCCCTTCCTTAGGCCAGGGTTTTGGCAGTTGCTACATTCCTCCAAGCCTGGGGCTTGGTAGAGGTGACTCTATTT